>JAOWBN010243789.1:0-11937 GCA_028565015.1 Pinguicula moranensis | reverse complement strand
GATAAACTATCATCATCTAATTCATGATTTGTGCCTTTTAAAGTTTGAGTTAATTTAAAGAATTCATCTAAGTTATCCTCTATAGATTTTAAATGATCCATTTTATAGGAACATAGAGTTCCTTTTATTTTTATTAGGTTAGGGGCAGTTGATGCATACGTTGAATTTAATTTATTCCAAACTGTCAAATCATCCTCTTCCTTAAAATCTATTTTTCGAAGTACATTATCTGATAAATTCAAAATTAGTAAGTTATATGCTTCTTCTTTTACTTCTTCTGCATTCTTTTGAACCTTTTCTGGCCAATCTTTTAAATCTTCTCTTAATGCATAGTGTACTTTATTATGTGATAATAAAACTTTCATTCTTCTAGACCAACTTTCAAAATCACCCTTACCATCAAGCATAGATACTTCTACCCTTGTGTTCATTTTGTTGGATTTAATTTTGGAGTTAATAATGAATCGGTTATATCAAGTTTCGAATATTTGAAGGATTTTTATAATTTCAATTTTAGGTTTTAAATTAATATACTTTAATTTTGCGGTTTTATTAAAATAATTTGATTAGTCACGATTTTATAATTTTAGCAAGTTATGAGAGTTTTGTTAAGAAATTTAATCGGTTATATCAAGTGGATTTAAATCTAGGTGTTCAAAGTAAAATTGCAACATTGTATGTAAATAAGGCAAATAGGCAGGGATAACTTAATTATGTGATATGGTTTTCTAAGTTATCTAGGGCAGTACACTAATTTAGTAAATGATAATGCAGGTACTATAAAATCGAGTACTATCTATGCAATGGCAATGAGAATAAGAAAGTTATCAAGGTAAATACAAACAACAAAGGAGAACCAGTGACTATAACAAATTTAATAAATTTTGGTGGTTTCACTTTTAACAAGATACCAATTCAAGTAACGGACACAGCCCATTGATAAAATAAATGCAAACAGTATAAAGTTTTATCAGGACAAAATAGAGAATTAACGGAATCCACACATAAAACAGAGAATTAAAGTAATGAAGATTAAAACAGATTCTTGCAATTTACGTGTTATAAAATACCAAGATTAGTAGATTATAATAAAGATAGGTTGAAAAATGGTATGGCAGTGTGTTTAAAAAGAACACTGATTATACCTCCTCCAGCTTTGTTGGTTGAAAGTTGAATAGATCCGGCAAGTCCACCCTCACCGCACCACTTGTTAGGATTCATTATTCCCAAATCGTACATAATATACACTTATCAAATTTGTTAGCACAATAATCAATAAAATAATATATTTGCAGAATATATAGAATCCCAAAAATAATGGGACGAGATGTAATGCCCGTGGTTTGGGAGATATATAATCTCCTTAATCCACGTTGAGCTCCGGAATCAGTAGCCCTTTGTAGCCTTTATTCAAATTGTGAATGTCCTTGGCTAATATTACAAAGAACACCAAAAATAAATAGATTTGGGCAAAACAGTTGCCTCTAAATAATAATCTAAGAGCTAAACTATCAAAATAAGGGGATATAGTAACAGATCTACAAGTATGAATTTGAGATCCGAGGCTATGTCCAAATTTTATTGTGTATGAAAAAGAATGCAAATTTGGAGAAGAATTTCAAATTTCTACTTGAAAAATCGAGATTTTGAAGACAAAGAATGAATTGTAATCACAATCCAAAGAGTTGGATTGAGGAAGTTTCAGTCCAATTTTTTCGAGAAAACGACTAAAATCAGTTTGAAACTCAATGAAGTCGAGTAGGAAAAATGAGTTTGTAGTAAAGAGAATCTTAGAATCAGGAGAAAACGAAAGTAAAAATGAGTTTTTCGTGTGTTTTCTGGGTATTTATATTTTACTTGGTTTTAATCTGGACCGCTCAATTTATTTGATCCAACGATTAGTTTTATTTTAATTTGTCGATAATTCCTGCTCGTCGGATGAGATTTGAGAATGGACGGCTCGATCATCCTCTCTTTCTTCGATCGGCTGGATTATGGGTAGCCGTCGGATAAGGCAGCTTTCAATGGCTGAGATTTGTTGTCCATGTAAAACGCGGAAACGATAATAACCGTTAGATTATGTCAAATTTTGAGCGGTTTAGATTGAATCGGCCTGATCGAGGACTGACGAAGCAACGTGCACCGTTGGATTTGCGCAGAAAACTGATGGTCCAGATCTATTGCTTAACTCAAGGGACAGTTTTCAAATTTGTCCGTTGGATTAGGTTGAAATTGACGGCTCAGATTGGGTTTTACCTTGAGGCGCGGATTACGCCAGGGACCGTTGGATTTGTGCTTGTTCTGGACGGTCCAGATTGATCGGCCGTCGCTGTCGACGATTGCCCGTTGGATGAGAAGTTGTATTGACGGCTGATAATTTCCGAATTAATAAATGGGCGGCCCACGTTGGATAAAGAGACTTAGGCAAATCAAGCCCAATGATCCAGGCCCAATGGCTTTTTTAATACAAAGCCCAACTAATCTTTTTGACTAATTTATTCAAATGGACAACATAAGTGTGCTCGACCCACTAGCCCATAATGGAAAGCCCAGCAGACATTAATACTCGGCCCATATCCAAAAAATTAAGTGGACTCATTTGAATTGTTTAATTTAATTAATTTTAATATTGAGTTTTCAACTTTAATTTCTAACAGATACAAACCTATTCTCTTTAACCATCATTGTTATCGCCTTGGTGGTGGATGGTTTGAATTCTTAGAAGAGCTCTAAGTTTTAATTTTTACTGGGTGCAAACATTCACTGCGGCCACGACCGACGCCCCCCTACCCCCGAATTCGCTTGATTTTTGACCCGTGATTGACAAGTTCATGCATAGATCTCATGGATTAGTCGGACTAAAATGGTTCGAAAAAAGACACCATATGCAATGTTGGTAACTTTATCTTAATAATTGGATTAATTAGGTTGTGTGCATTAGCTTCTACTATTTTATTACAAAAAAAGAGAGACTCTATGCGATGTTTGTAACATGTTTTTTTTAGCTTCTACATAGAGAAATAAAAACTAAAGTTTAATTTAAAAATAGCATAAGAAGTAGAAGCTAGAACTGTAAGTCCCTGTTTTGCGCAACCTTCTTAAAATTATAATCCAATTATAAGCATATTTTTTCAAAAAATAACTCTTCATTTTTCAAAAAAAGTTATTATAATCAAATTATAAGAATAAGAGGGTCTGCGCAAAATACCCTAGTCATGCTACAAGAGTAAGACGAATTGTAAAGACATATTCATTACTTCAAAGTCCATAATCCAGCTGTGAGTTGGGAGATCCTAGTGATTGTATATGATGGGCCATGCAAATCAAGAAAACTGTTCACTAATCATGGTGTTTCCTAGCAATTATAGTTAATTCAAGGATTTGAAACTTTAATAAATTACAAACAATACCCTACTCAAATTTAGAATTGACTATACGAGGCCTGACAAAAGAAGAAGAGAGAATTGAACTATATGAGAGGATTGAATGTCATACCTAATTGGGCCATTGAGAGCCTAATTTGGTATTTTTTTTTTTTACTTCTACTTTTATTCACCTTCTCATTTTAAAGTATGAGTGTTGAAAAAGTTATAAAAAAATAGTTAAAAAAATAGCCTCATTTATTCACAAAATTATCATTATAAGTTGAAAGAGAAAAAAATAATTCTGTCTGAAAAAAAAGGAAAAAAAAGCAGGAATGAAGTTTTAAAAAATGATATTATAAAAAAAATGCATAAAAAAAGAGAAATAAAATCTATTTTTTAGAGGTGCCAATCACATACTAATCTGATTGTTGGGTTATTAGATTAATTCATATTCTTTTTTTATAAGTGCAAGGCTTTCCAACTTTAATGATAGCACAAGATGTGCAAAAGCTTTTACATCATTAACTTACAAACGAAAATTCACGCCAAACGAAGGATCTCACTCCTAATCCCCAATGGTTAATCCATCCACTTGATTTCCATAAGCGATAATACATAGATTAATTCATAATCTAACTACCAGCTAATTATGTCTTTTTGGGAACTTGCACTTTTATAAAATAGTTAAAAGTACTTTAAAAATCCGGGAAATATTTATGAAAAATATTTGAGGAAAAAGTATTTTGAAAAAAAAAAAGAATTTTGAAATCAGCTTAAAACAGTTTCAAGAAGCATTTTGAAGAAGATGCCTCATACTTCTCTAGAAGCGCTTATGACTTCTTAAAAGTAGAAGTCCAAGCAGAAACTAAGTTTTAAAATAGTCAACAAAAGTTGCAATAAAAATGTTGGTTTTACTTAAATCTTCATGAAGTTGGGTACTGTTAGGAATTTGTTTAATATTAAATTTTTAGTATTTGATTTAAATTAATATTCCTTGTAAGAATTCTAATAGTATTAGAATTCATGCCTATAAATATGAAATCTCTTAACTATTAGGATTGAGAAGAGATACAGAAAAAGGAGAAAGACTGGGTGAGAGAAAAATAGAAAGATGTGAGACTTAGGATGTGGCTCTCTGTGTCTGTGGGACTTGAAAGATTTTTTCAGTATCTTCTAGTTATTCTCCGTGTCTCTGTTGTATCACGATAATGTTGTTTCTTAGTGTATTGATTATCCTCTTCTCCCATGGATGTAGGCTTTCAGGCCGAACCATGTAAATCTTGTGTTGTTGCCTTGTTTTATTATTTTCGCTTTCACTAAGTCTGCAATATTTTCCTAACAGCTGGTATCAGAGTCAAGTTCTGTATCACAACGATCTGAAAGGGATGGAAAGCGCAAAGGGTTTAATCGATAAATTTGATGGAACCAATTTCGATTTCTGGAGGATGCAAATGAAAGATTTTCTGTATCAGAAAAATCTTCACGATTCCTTGTCTGGAGTGAAGCCAGAAACGACGAAGCAAGAAGTCTAGGATCTGAAAGATCGTTAGGCACTAGGGTTGATTCGTCTGTCACTAGCAAGGAACGTTGCATTCAACATCGTAAAAGAAAAAATGATTGCAGGAGTTCTGAAGTCCTTGTCAAACATGTATGAGAAGCCATCGGCAATGAACAAAGTATACTTGATGCGTCGTTTGTTCAATTTGGTATTATTCGAGAGTGGATCTGTTGCAGATCATGTAAACAAATTCAATATGATTATCAGTCAATCGAGTTCAGTTGATATCGAATTCGATGATGAGGTTTAGAGTCCTGTTATTTATATTTTCACTACCCGAATTGTGGGATACTGTTATTTTCGCAATTAGCAGTTTGTGTGAATCTAAGAAGTTAAAATTTGATGAAGTCAGAGATATTATCTAAGCAAGAGTATTCGCAAGAGAGAAATTGATGATTCATCTGATAAGGCACTCAGTACAGAGGTTAGGTGCAGAGACAGAACTAAGGGAGGCCATATCAAGCATGGTTGCTCAATGTCGAAAAGGGCGGAATAAATCGAATCGAAAGGCAAATGTGTAGTCACTTGCTGGAACTGTGATGAGAAAGGCCACATGAGCAGAGATTGTCCAAAACCGAGAAGGCAGAAAAAAGGGTCAAAATAGAAATCCCAAGTAGATGATAATTTTGTATGTCTTATAGATGATAGTTTGGATGCCTTGGTCCTCAGTGTGGACAGTCCAGTAAAGTCGTGGATACTGGATTCTAGAGCGTCATTCCATTCTTCTCCGAGCAAGAAAATATCCCAAAATCTCAAGTTTGTAAATTTGGAAGAGTGTACTTAGTTGACAACCAAGTTCTACAGATTGCAGGTATAGGATATGTGTGTATTTCTCAACGTCTAACGGTAGGCTTTTACTGTTCCCGGATTACAAGGTTTATCCTCTTCTTTTGGATCTGAGTCTCTGCTTTCAGATTAAGACAATACGATAAATCCACGGCAGGGGACTTGGGGTCCTAATCCCTTGGGATCGGAGGAGCAAAAACTTGCACATTCTGGGAGATCGATACACTGCCCAAACTTTGGCTGGGACTGGTTTCTAATTAAATTGTTTTGATCTTGCCCTTTGCTTTCTCTTGTTCATTTTCCTCCGGGTCAGATAGAGATCCCGTGGACACGCATATCACCAATCCTGTTTTGGGATTATATTCTAGCTTATTTGTCCCGCTTCTACTGGTAGAGGTCCCAACTCAGTAAACTCCTTCTCTCTTATTTCTAATTTTTGTGGACTTCTGTCCACAGTATCCAACTTCTCGTCATTGCTCAAACGGTGGAATTTCACTTTCACCGTTTCCTCTTCTCCACCTTGAATTGGAACAATCAACGACTCCTCATCAATTCCATTTATCATTGTAGACCTTTTCCTCTCTTCTGTTTTTTCTTTTGTTTGTGTTTGTGACCAAGTTGACTCTTCCTTTTCCCTACATCACTCGCCTGACTTGGGTGATTAAGAACTGCGTCTGAATCTTTGTAGATTTCTTGTTGTCCTTCAATGCTTCAAAACCTTCCCCTGATCTGGTGTAGTACAAAACTAGTTTCTTTTTCCTGTAAGCCTCTAGATTCAAAGGTTCCGCATCGATCCAGTTCCTCAACCCTTTGTTCTATGTTGTTTGTTCCTCGGCTATTCTTCTGAGCTGCGTCTTTATTATGTGTAAGGTCAACTCGTTCGGCCCAGAATTTTAAACTTCAGTATAAATTCCCTTTTGCCTACCCGGGTTGATTTTCCCCCCATTTCCTTTTGCAGTTGTTGCATCCAAAGCTTCTCTCAATCTATTTTTTTGCATTGGTCACTGTAACCGTCGTTATCCCTATATTTTCATTCTTTTTTGAGCCTTCCGCCTTGTCCATACATGTTCGGCTCGAGATTTCCATCTGATTTTTTCCTTCCTTCTCAATTCTCTCCTTCTTTTACAATTTACCCTATTTTTGACCTCACCAATTTTACTCCTCCCAGCTGTGCATTCACCCTTTTTGTGCCCTAGGTGGTGAAATAGTTCGAGCGGTAAGTTCATCTCTTCTCATATCCCACCCTTTGAATTCAAATCCCATAAGATCCTTGTCGGATAACTACCTTGTCTAGAGGCTTTTTAGCCAGATCAATTTCTACGCAGATTCTTGCCTGCTCTGTCCAAGTTTGCTGCAGGGTCGTGTTATAAGGTACTTCCTTTGCTCTGGTGCAGCTTAAGAAATTTATAAGGAATAGGGTTTGGGAATTAAGATTGAGGATTTTCACAAGGCCAACCTAGCTTGAATAAATCCTTTCAAGCTTGGTTGAAGGATTTAACGGACATGGAAAACATTGAAGAAATTTTTTCTTAATGCTAGATGGATTGTTACAGAATATTTTGGCTTCTTATAGACAAGAAGCCAACGTTATAGTGCAATTTTTTCAATAGAAATTGACTAGATTGATGGATAAAGAAAGTTAGCCTAAAGATTCAGCAGTAGCCTATGGATATAATTTTGCATTGAGCCGTCTGAGCAATAGTGGTGGCCGCCATAATCTTACTTTAAGCCGTCTGGATATTCTTAAAAGTTGAGTTGGGTGTGAATGCACCATATGAGTGTTGGTGCCTGTCTTCTGCACAATATTCTTGGTCAACACTCCCCCGCCAGCTGAACGTGAGATTTAAAGAACACGTGAAGCTTGGATCGAGAGAGTAAGAAAGAAAATAAATGCCTCATACCATTGTAGCTTAAGCTAACTAGCAAGGGATAACTGAAAGAAAATTATAGGTCCAAGCATAATGAAACCCATTAAACCATGCAACCCAAACCAGGAGAAAATTAAGCCCAAAGAATTAATAATATCCAACATTAGAAAATAAGTACAACCCAAACATAAAGCCCATAAATTTTTTTGGCCCAACTGCATAAAGTGAGGCCCATGAAATAAGCCCAGACAGGTAAAGATGGCCCAAGATTTAAATAAGGCCCAAGTTTATTGCGTGCTCTTCCACGCCCTAACAAAATCTTCATCACTTCGTCTTGAAGAGATCTGAAGATATTTGTCTTCTGAATCCCATTAAGAGAAGCATTTGAATATGTTGCTTTCTCCCCCTTCTCTTGTTGTAGATCCAATGCTTTTGGATGGGGTGTTTTCCATTGGGATTCTCTAATACAAATCCGAAGGACGGATTGGAAGAAATGGGGTGCTCGAGAGACACAATCAGAAATATTGTGAGTGACATATGAGTAGAGTTGTCATCGTTCAAGAAAGCCCCGTGGAAGGACATTGCAGCCACTTTGCCTTGGAGCAGGAGCAAAAACAGAGAAGCTAGCAGTAAACACAAAAAAATCGTTACTAGAAACAACAAAGGAGAAAAGTGCGAAAGCTTATTTTGCAGAAAAGAAAAACTAGGAAGGACATGACTGTTAAGCCTTTATTGGTGCTTTGATACCATGAAGATTTTCAGGCCAACCAAACTTGGATTAATCCAAGCTTGGTTGAAGTATTTAACAGACACGGGAAAACATTGAAAGAAACTTGCTTTGATTGCTAGATGGTTTATTACAGAATGTTTTGATTTCTTATATACAAGAAGCCAACGTTATAGTGCAAGTTTTACGAAATAAAATGACTAGATTGATAGATAAAGAAAGTTAGCCTAAAGATTCTCGTAGTAGTAGCCTATGGATGTGATTTTGCATTGGCTTGTGTGAGCAACATTGGTAGCCACCATAATCTTACTTTAAGCCATCTGGATATTCTGAAAAGTTGAGTTGGCTGTGAATGCACTATATGAGGGTTGGTGCTTGTCTTCTGCACAGTCTTTTTGGTCAACAAAAATCTACCCATTAAGCCCCAAAAACCAATACAACTAAATGTTAAGCTAAAGATTGATTTTTAATAGAGGATATCTGCATAGATGCCTGGCTCAAATGGAGCCATATGCCGCAAATTCTTCACCAAATCGTCGCAAATTCCCACACAACACATTATGGAGAGAGCTTCACCATGGCGGCGCTTTGTGGCCTCTGCCGCCGTTACCATCGGCGGAGGTTGACAATGTCCTGATATGGTATCTCTCATTCTTCGCCTTTGATTCACCATGCCCGGCTCCAATTGAATCATCATTACAAGATTGCATTTGCTTTCTTTAAAAATCTCATCATCGGCCTCTTAAAATTGTTGGATAAGGATAAGCCAAATTCTAGAAAGCAGAACACTATCTTGACAGCAACTCACTTGTGATGACAACGGATGATAAAAGCTAGATGGACCCAACAATATTTACATAAACCCCAAAAGGAAGAGGATATTAGATCAGTTCCACAACCAACGATAGAGCTATTTAAAATAAACCGATGCAAGTTTTGAGGTATGTGGTCTCGTTCAGATTCAAGATTTTCTTAAATCGGAATGGGCTATTAAATAATCGTCCGTTAAACGATGGTGAACCGGCCAAAAAATTTTAAAAAAATAAAATAAAATAAAAGTTGAAAAAATAGCCGTTTGAACGGTAGTTATAATTAAAAGAAATTTGAAATAATAATAATAATATGATTTATACTTTATAATTTATATAGTTTATAATTTTATATACACTTTCATATAGTTTACACTTTATATATATATATATATATATATATATATTATAGTTTATATATTTTATAAGGGTCTAGCGTTAAGGTTTAGGATTTATAGTTTATATAGTTTATAATTAATATAGCATATAGTTCATATACTTTTACAGTTTATAGTTTATATAATTTATATGTACTTTATATTTTATACACACTTTTATAGTTAATATATATATTTATATAGTTTATATATATAATTAATATGATTTTCAAAATTTAAACGACCGAAAAAAATCTTAACTTAAAGAAAAAATAAAATAAATGGTTGTTCATGAAGTATCCGAATAGCTCGTAATGCTGCGTCTCTTTCGAGACCGGGACCTTTCATCTGACTCTCCCGTGCACCTATCTGGGACTACCAATTGGAGATAATCCATCAACGAATCGTGCCAAAACCAACGAACCGTTAGTTAACCGATCCATGATCGGTCCCATTAACCTGAATTGCAAACCGCCTGTTCTAAACTGGAACAACCGATTCGCGTGAACCAGCCACCTCTACCAAGCGTAGTCTTTGAGGAGATAAATCCCAAAAAACAATATATTTATTTCGATTGAGAAATTTCCAATCTATTGACAACGAACCTAACGTATACTGAAGGAGGGTTGGCTCTACAATTCCTACGATCGAGTGGGGATCTCTCTGGTCCATCACCGGATTTGTTCCTGTAGTTTCATTGGAGTGCAGACATCCAGTGTTTTGGGATTCTTTCGAAGATTAAGGATTTTAATTTTCCTGGAGTTCACCCATAAAACAAGGAGTTTTTCGCCGCCTGACTATCATTGTTATAGTATTTATATTATTTTTATTTATTTATAATCTTGTTGCGATACCTATTTTTATTCTTTTATATTCTTTTATTTTTTTAATGTTATTGTTATTTTTAGTGTTTTTGTAATTGTACTATGCATTGTTTAGTATTGACATTTTTATTTTGTTTTTGTTTAACTATTATTGTTAGTTTCGTATTATTTGTGGGAGCATTTGGTAACACTAGATTCCTTCCTTTCATTTGGCTTCTAGTATTCAATTATTTTTCTTATCGGATAGGGTACTATAGATCAGATCAATAGATATAGTAATTTGAGGTCATGTCCAGTGACGAGGGGATATGATAGGGCGAGGGCACAAAACACAGGGATGCGCTTCGGAACTTGGAATGTAGGGACCTTGACAACAAAGTCTTTAGAGTTGGTAGATGTCCTCAATAGAAGAAGGGTGGACATTGTATGTCTGTAGGAGATAAGGTGGAAGGGCGAGAAGGCGAGAGTTATAAATGGATATAAATTGTGGTATTCTGGGCTAATCAGTGGAAGGAATGAGGTAGGAATCACGGTGTCTGAGAGATTCAAGGATTGTATTGTAGAGGTGACGCGGTGCGTCATAGGCTTATGACGCTAAAGATAGTGGTGGGGCCAGAGGTGGTGAATGTTGTATGTGGGTACGTACTGCAAGGAGGCCTGGGCGAGGGGGAGAAGTGCAGTTTTTGGGAAAAGTTGGATAATATCGTAGGTGTCATCCCAAGATAGCAGAAAATTGCCACAGGGGTGATTTTAATGGCCATGTCAGGGATGGGATAGATAGGTATCAAGGTATCCATGGGGGTGTGAGAAATGTCACTGGTACCGAGATCCTGGAATTCGAAATAGCACATGATTTGATGGTGGCAAATATATTTTTCTAGAATAGGATGAACATTTAATCACCTTTTGGAGTGGAGGGTATCATACACAAATAGACTTATTCCTTTTGCGTCAGGGGATAAGAGTCATTGTACAAACTGCAAGGTGTTACCTGGAGAGGCATTGACGTCACAACATCACTTTCTAGTGATGGACATTATTCTGAGAGGAAAAGAGGGAGAGAAAAGACGAGGAGGTCAAGAGAGGATACATTGGAAGAAACTTAACGGAGAAGCGGCTGTGACCTTCAGAGATATGGTCGGGGTAGTTTGGGCGGTAGAAGCGATGGTGGAGGAGGTAGAGCACTTGTGGTCAGTCATGGCAATAACCATTAGGAGAGCAGCTAAGGAAGACCTAAGTGTTGCATCCGGTCGAGGGAGGACTGATAGGGAGACGTGGTGGTGGAGTGAGGAGGTGCAAACAAAAGTTAAAAACAAACAAGATAGTTTTAAACAACTTATGGCTGCAAAAGAGGAGGCGGAGAGGGAACAACGAAAGGAAGCTTACCGGCAGACGAACTCGGAGGCGAAAAGAGCGGTATAAGAAGCTAAAAGTAAGGCCTACGAGGATATGTACAAGATATTGGACACGAAGGAGGGTGCACAGGATATGTATAAACTGACAAAAGTCCGGGACCGCAGGAGTAGGGATATTGACACGGTCAGGTATATAAAGGATGATGAAGGAAAAATTCTCTGACCGACAGACGAATCAGAGACAGGTGGGCGGGATACTTCAAAAAGT
>JAOWBN010243768.1:0-11937 GCA_028565015.1 Pinguicula moranensis | reverse complement strand
GTAAACCATTTCTCCAACAATATTTAATGCTATATCATTTCTCAGTAGCGAAATTCTCCAAATTAGGCATATCCATTTGATAGTTTGATCTACAAAACTCAATTCTTTTGTCACATCGTCCTCCATGGTTGCAACCATGACCCCATGTCATTCACAAGGATTGTCCTGCCACAAATTCAGATATTCGATGATCGTAAACCATTTCTCCAACAATATTTAATGCTATATCATTTCTCAGTAGCGAAATTCTCCAAATTAGGCATATCCATTAAGCTCTCCAAATTTCTTTATCTTCTTTGTTTTTGTACATTCTCATTCGTGCATTATAGTTTACTGTGGGTTTATCTGATAGTAGGGGCGTAATTAAAAAATTAAGTAAAGGGAGGGGACAAATAATTTTGGGTTTAAGCAGAATGTGTCGGTTCGGGTTGGATTTGCTCCAGTCGGGTATACACGTTCATATATTGCACTAGAAATTGAATAGTCAAAATAAGTCGAATCAACCTATTAGAATCATATTAAAGAACAGAATATATATATATATATATATTATGAAAAACTAAAAAAAAAGTTAAAATAAGTCAAATCAACCAATTCGACTACCAATTCAACGAAATATTAAATTATAAAAAATAATTATATTAATAAATTATAAAAATATATAATAAACACTGTTCGAAAAGCATATAAAAATAAAAAGCATATTAGAATTGATAAAATGCAAATAAAGTTCTACGTTGTAATGGTTAGCATTCTAGGCTTTATTTCTGATTTTATTTTATTTTTTTAAAAATAATTAATAAAATGCGCGCTTACCGGAATCAAACCCATGACTAGTACATTAAAATTCTTGCACTCTACCAACTAATTTAAACAAACCTTATATATTAATTTAAAATAATACAAGTACATTATTTTGGGGACCATCTAATAAAAAATTATATATATATATATTTTTTTTAAATCTTGGGTACCATGGCCCCTGCCACCACATGACTGATAGATCACCTCAATACCCATCGAGAAGAAACCATTTTGCCAGATTTCAATGGAGATATGGCATTCAAAAAAGAGGTGTCGGTAAGTTTTCTCACAATTTTGGCACAATTTGTAAGTAATGCTTCCACACTCAATGAGAGTTAATAGCATGCTACCTCCTTGTGGTTCGGCTAATAGACATTATCTCTTATATTCTTAAGAAGTAGCGTATTTGCACCAATACCAATTTTATATAATATTTAAATATTTATGATCAAAATACTCTTAATTTTGTATAAGTCAATACTAACAAAATTAAAAGAAAATTTGGGGCTAGAGCCCGTCGTGGCCCTGCGCCGCCACCATGCCTTTTCATGGCCATCCAAGAACTGATGTAAATAGATAGATCAATGCCAAGGAAGTTGGGTAGAGCAGCAGTGCCACATAACCTGCCCAGCGAGGAAACTTGGTGGTGAAGCTTGCGAGCAAGGCCACGAGACTACAGATGGTAAGAACAATCACAACTTCGCTGAACACATCGGCGGACAGATTTCGAGCATAAACCGTCGCCAGGAACGATATCAGACCGACGATGTTGTTCATGTACACTCCGCCGTAGAGCTATGGAAGGAAAAACAATGTCAAAAGCGTGCTTTAAGTGGACTAATTAACGAATCAATTGCTGAGAGTGTGGGAGCGTACCGCGGAAAGCGTCAAGGAAATGGACTTCTGCAACTTCTGCATGGCGGAGGTGAGGGAGTTGAGTACCGTGCCGTAGTTCATGGCCAACGGAATCACCAAATATGACACTAAGAACGATGGAAGATTGGCGGCGGCGGAGAATTGGATCACGCTGCGTGCCAGAGGCTGCGACAGCGCCAACAGCAGCGCCGTTTTGTATTATTTCTTTGATATGGCAGATGTGAAAAATCAAAAAGGTGGTCATGTTTAATGCCTTCTTGACATGAAGTGCCTTGATGTACTTCTTTTTTCATATTTTTAGTTTGAAGCATTACTTTCCTTTCTTGCAGGCCCATCGGACCTGAAATGCCGTCTGCGGAGTTGCGTGCTACGACTGCCAAACTGACAGAAACAGAAACTGAACTCAGGCATTTCTTTCAAATGAGGACCTAGTCTAAAATTTTAGGGCCCAAAAAACATTTGACATAAAAAAAAAATTTGGGGGAGGCCCGGACAGGGCGGGCCAAGGCGAGGGACCCCTCGGTTCGGTTCGACCTAGGTTGCTTTCATCTTATTAGTTAGGACTACAAGAAAACATTGAATTTTTGTTTTAATTTTATTTTCTCTGTTTGTACATGTATACAATTTGCATTTTCTTATCACAATATAAGGTAAGAGGAACATTTTCTAGTTGATGTTATACTGATGAATAATGACAATCATCAACAGAGAAGCAGAATTAGACGGGAACAATGGGCTTTTTATTGGGCCACCCCTCCTGCTGTAGTCATGGAAGCTGCTTCTACAAACGAAGCCGAGCGTTTTGAGGAGGTTATTATGCTTTGTTATTTCTCAAGTATTCTGCAATGCATTTCAAGTTCTTTTACCCTTCTCCCGAATTCCTTTTCTTCCTTGCCAAAGTATTTTGTTCATCTACAGAAATTTTGCAATGGTTCATTAGTCAGTCTGACCATATTCTATACTCAGATTACAACAGTCCATATGATATTGTTGGGGTGAACAAAAATATGCCATCAGAAAACATAAAGAAAACGTGTTTTTTAGCCTGTCCCGTCGACTCCCCCATCAAACCTTCCGGTCCAGTCGAATTGGCGAAGGGGATGGAACAGAAGAATGACCGGACCGGCGATGAGTGAAGTGAAGTGAATCTCATTTTCGAAACCAAAAACTCAGAAAGAGACGCAACAAACGAGCATTGGGGATGAGGATTGCAACCGCAAAGAGTCAAAGATTAGAGCGATGGCTGCATCGAACCCTGGATCATCAATTCAAATCATCATCATTTTCCGGCACATTGACATCTTCAGCCAACCCAGCACAACCCACTCGAATAGATTATTGGGTGTCTCGGATCGGATTCATCCATCAAATTGACATTTTCACGCCATTTTGTCCAACACTCTGTCACTCTGATCCAACTAAAGCAAATTGACATTTACAGAAATGGATCAATGTTGCAACGAAGACACAGAGCAAACGTGAGAAATTAAGAGAAAAAAAAAAAGGAGCAAAAATTAATATAAACTTTATTTATTTATTTACTGCTAAGCAAAGCAAAGTGTTATGTAGCAACAATATGTTGTTTATACGGGCCTTCTCCATCCCTCAAATCTCTCCATATCCATGCATGAGTAGCTAAGTTAAGAACACCGCCAATAACTTTCTCCAACCCAGCAACCATAAGGTTGTTCCTCTTCTTCTTATTCACTACATCCCTCATATCCGCAGCATGTGGGCTGGGGTTTCGGGAGATTCGCATGTAGTTCTTTGCTTGAGGATCATCAATATCATCTTCTTCCTTAGCTATCTTCATCATCGCATCCACTAATCTCCGATCAATGGCATTGCTGTCCGTGCTTGTGACTTTCTCGAATATAATTTCTTTTTCTTCTAGCATTTGAATTATCTCGCCGTCCTCCCAATCGCCCGGTCGGATACTCTCACGGTGGCCATATATATGAAATTTTGCTTGGCCGGAGTAGTTTGCAATGGAGAGGGCCGTCTTTATGTTGCGGATAACTTGGACTAAGCTTGCATCTCCAATATCACAATTGTCAATGTCCCACCATACGTAGATGGGAGCATCTGACATCTGACCAACAGAAAGAAAATAAGTTAGATTTCGGTGAATATAGAACATCATCTGTAAATAAATAGTCGAAATTACCTCTTCCATTTGGGCGCCGGCGCCAGGATCTTCCATTTGAGAGCAGAGCACAGGAAAAAAAGAAAACAATAGATTTTGGTGTTATAGTGTATGAGATAACAATAGACTCACAACGTGAAATTTATATAGGAGAGGAGATCAGGCCAGAGGGGGTGGGGGTGTGACTGGGAGGTGTGAGGAAATGCACAATTTTTATTTAATTTTTATCCGACAATAGACTAGATGATTAATTGTAGGAAATGAATTATAAACGGTACAATTTAACCAGGCCACGCTTTTTACTAGTTTTGTTGGTGATGCTAGATGCATGCTTTTTGCAACAAAAAAAGAAGAATTCTGTGAGTACGCGCATTTCCATTTGCATCTAGACGATGACGTTATAGATATATATAGATTATTGATCAAAAATTCAATGGAAACTGGAGAATCATATAGTAAGATTTCGTATCCTTTCTCGAAAATTGCATTGCATTTTGCAATTTGCAATTTGCATGGCATGGAATTTTGCTATAGTCTAGGTTTAGATGGCCTAAAGAGGAAAAGAAAAAGTCGGTTGTTGTTGAGTGTGGGCTGGGATTTTAACAGCAACCAACAATTCTTACTACAACTAATTAGTAGTAGGGTATAGGTATAAGTAAAGAAAAAGGTCGGTGATGAGCTAGGAATTCACTACTAGTAGTAGTATTTGACCTAAATGGCAATTTAGGTTGGGTAGGACAAAATCAATTAAATTCTTTTTTTTTTATAAAAAAATTTATTCACTTTATTAGCATACGCAGTTGCGTCTATCTAAAAATTAATACATACATACCTGGTAGAACTTTTATTGTGAGAACTTTTATTACAAATGAATCTGACTGAAAATTAATAAAATAATAATAAATAGCATGAGGGCCTGTGGCCTGTGGGATAAGCTCAAAGCTCACAATTTTTCCCCACTCGATATATATATGCGTAATTAATGTATAATTCAAATTTTCACATTTCGCACTAGCTTCAGCATCCCCCACCCCACCCCTAGCTCCATGCCCATCGGCCCCAAGATAGTAGATACCAGGTCGAATATGTTAGCTAAATTGGGACTCCGACCCTTTTCATTTCTTGAAAATGGTGCTCTATTTAATGCCAAGTAGCTCGAGTAATAGAGATCAATTGACACTATTTAGCACCATATCCGATGCTGCTGAAAAACCAAGCATGCATCGCGCAATCAGACATTAAGGTCAAATCCTGTATCCCAGTTGGATCAGAAATGATATAGCCCACGACAAACCTGGCGCGTGGAAGCCACCTACCCGGTGAAATGACAAAAATACCCTCGTGTTGAACTCCGTGCCAGTGTTTAACACGAGGGTATTTTGATCATTTTGGCCAAATTCGTGCGTTCGTGCGCTACTGTTTGTCGTGCGCTATATCATTTCTACAGTTGGATCGGATGCAGGAATGCAATGGCGCTTTGTCCAACATGTAGAGGAATACAGAAGCATTACCGAGTTTTGATATAGCGCAAGAATTCTCTGCACAATGATTGTAAGAATTTTATGGGCCCACTGGCTGGACCAATGGGATCCTGTGTTTAACACTTGGGGGCCCACTAGATCCGACGTGCCAGCTAAATCCTTGTGATCCTTGCGCTAAAATTTTTGCTCTATATCATTTATGAGCATTACCGGAGTCCCTCATAGAGCCATTCGAGGAATCTTAGGGCAAAATGATGGCCAAGGAACTCTAGAAGTTCAATTTTATTTTTATTATTTTTTCTGCCTTTTATGTATTTTTAAGCTCAATGTGGTCATCTTTACATTAATGGCCAAGGAATTATAGTAGTTCATATTCGGTTCGGGGACGACCAAGAGTTTATATTTAATTACTAACGTAATATAATTTAATTTTAATTTATATAATTCGAATTATTAATTATTTTATTTTAATTTTAATTAAATTTTGATTATTAAGATAATTAATTATTATTAAAATTTAATTTCATTTTAATTATTAAGATAATTAATTTTTAATTTAATTTAATAAAAATTTGATTATCAATATAACTTTTTTATGTTTAATTAAATTTATTCATTAACTACTCTAGAAATTATATAAATCATTCATTAATTACTCTAGAAAATCTTCAGACTTTTTCGAAAATTTGAAAATTTGACTCATTTTCCATAAAATCTATGATGGTTAGTATGCAATTTTCGGCGAATATTTGCAATTTTAACAATTTACCACCTCCAGATTTTATATGTTGATTTTTGTTGTTGCAAGTTAATGAACTGTTGAAAGAAACACGTCAAGATATTCAAAGGGAATGCTAAGATTAAAAAAAGGAGGACTGCCCAACATTCGGATGTAGTAGCTTTTCTGTACCACTGAATTACTGGACTATATATTAGGCGTAGCCTAGGACCTACTCTGTAAGGGTTCCCTCCCATAAACAGGGATGAACGTTTAATGTTAATACAGTCTAATTTTAAAAAAAAAACTGTTGAAAGATGCAAAGAAAGAAATGATTTTTTTGTCGAAGAAAGTAACAAAGGTCAACAACTATAATTTATTTGAAATTGATAGATTAAGATTTTGCTTGTGTTTCTATGTATTTGAAGCCATGTTGATTGCTTTTGAACGATAGTTGTATAAAATCCCCATCACTTTGCTTCTAAATGTTTAATCATCTTTTGAATTGCATTTGTCTTTGATTCCTTACGTGGATCTCTATTAAAATCTTTAAAAGTTTATAATTGGTTTTTAACATTACATCTCTGTTTAATATTTTTCAGATATTATTATGGAAAGTTACACTATCGATGATGTTGATGGTGCATTAATGTCTCCTCCTCCAGAGTTTTTGAGTGGTGGTCAAGATGTAGGGACATCCACCCCCTCCATAAGTAAACCTAAAAGGCGAAAGCTTACTAATCCATCGCCTATGTGGGCTCATTTCACTGGATTGAAGGTGGTGATCCCGATTGTCCGATGGCAAAGTGTAACTATTGCCCAGCAGAAGTTGGCATCCATCACAGGAAACAAGGAGCAACAAAAATGCTATCTCACCACAAGAGTTGTTATAATCTTAAGAGCAGACAGCCTACGATGGACACTCGACAACAAACTTTGACACATGACGCTGCCTCATCGAGTGCTGCACGAAGTCATTGTTCATGAGATTTGATGGTTGCTAGATATAATGAGAAAGAAATTCGAAGGGTCATAGCTGAGCATCTAATTCTTGATGAATTGCCCTTCAGGATGGTTGAGAAAATTGGGTTTCCTCGACTGCTTTGAAAGCTAGAGCCCGGCTTTCCGAGCATCTCTCGACAAACAGCGGCGAGGGATTGCATAACTGTGTACATAGAGGAGAAACATAAATTAAAAGAAATGATGTTCAATTTAATGCCTCACATGTGTTTAACGACAGACACTTGGACTTCACTCCAAAATATTACTTACATGTGTTTGATTGGCCACTTTATCGACCATAACTGGGTGCTGCAAACGAGAATTTTGGCTTTCCAAAATATCAGTGATCATAAGGGCACTTCCATCTCGAAGCAGTTGGCAGATTGTTTGTCAGATTGGGGCGTGGATAAGGTGTTGGCTATCGCGGTGGATAATGCTTCAAACAATGATACATCGTTGGATGACTTCAAGGGATGCCAAATAGATCGTTTTAGAGGTACATAGGGTGCCATTATTACGGACCACAAGAACATTCATGTGAGATGTAGTGCTCACATCTTGAATTTGATTGTGAAGGACTGAAGGAAATGTTAGATGAGTTGAGTCGTTTTGTGGAAAAGATGAGAGCTCTTGTCAAATATGTGAGATCATCTTCAAAGACATTGGAGTCCTTTAAGCGATATGTGGCAAACAAGAGGATGGAAGGAAAGGGTCTAGAGTATCTTGATGTGTGCACTAGATGGAACTCTATCTATATCAAGCTAGTCTCAGTGTTGGACCACCATATGGCATTTGAAGAGATGTTGGAGGATCGTAATCTTTTAGATTACTTGACCTTCGATAATAAGAATTTGATCCCTATGCCTGATGAGTGGATATAGGTAAAACATATAGTGACTTTCTTGTAGATCTTCTATTATTACTTGACCTCCAATAATAAGAACTTGATCCTTGCGCTTGATGATTGGATGCAGGTCAAGCATTTAGTGACTTTCCTTAAGATATTCTATGATGTTACTTTGAAATTCTCTGCATCGAACAAGTGTATGGCACATATTTACTTCCAGGTAACAATTAGAACTTTTAATCTTTTTGCTTCATGTTGTGGTCTATTGACTTGTGTATTGTTTAATATTAAGCTTCATGACTTATAATACAGAAGGTGGCAAAGGTTGAGAGGGAGCTGAATCTGCATTCATATTAAATATAAATATTTAATTTATATAGCTTGCTTCATGTCATGCTATATGAAGGATATTCAATATGTTGCATGAAGTGATGATATTTATTTGAGTGAGATGACAGAGTATGTTATAGAAGTATGAGAAGTATTGGGGGAGTTGATTCGAGTGGATCCCAACCCAAGGAAAAAGCTAAAACTGAACAAGTTCTTAATTGTTGCAACTATCTTGGATCCTAGTGCTAAGTTCGAATGGTTTAGGTACTTACTTGTTTATTCTCTTTTGTTTTAACATATTCCTAATCATTATAAGTATACTGAATCATTCAGCTAATTCATTGTTCAAGTACTCGTTTTTGTTAACCATGGACCAAAGAACGTCAGATGCGGCAACTGAATTAATGATGAGTTCAATACGAGGAGTCTTCGAAGACTACAACAAGTTGCACGGTGCCTCAGTGTTTAAAGCAACAAATCCTGGGATTAGTGCATCCAAAGAAAACAACATGTTGGCCAGTTTTAACTCATTCAAGAAGCAATCTAGATGAGTCAATCCAAATAACAGAGTTAGATGAGTACTTGGAGGATGATTGTGCGGCATCCACGGATGACTTTGATATTTTGAATTGGTGGATGGCCAATCAATCCACTTACCCATTGCCATCACAGATGACAAGAGATGTATTATCCATACCAATCTCCATAGTGCCATCAGAAGCTGTCATCAGTATTGACGGACGAGTCTTGGATGCTATTCAGAGTTCTATGGCACCAAGCACTGCAGAGGCTCACATATTGGCACAAAATTGGTTAACTACAACATCGGAAAAGACAGACGCTGCGGGTGTGGATGTCATAGAAAAGACACAAACTTATACTTATGATCTCGATATAGGTATATTACTTTCATTCCCAAAAGTTTTAACTTTATTCTTCATATGTTTTACTTTTATCTTTACTTCAGCTTGCGTCTTTGACTTTTTAGAGTTGAATCATGTTCCGCAGGACCTCATGTTAGGGCTTATAATTTGACATTCATCCTGGACCTGGAATGGACAATGGATTGTTTGTTTGTTTTGTTGTTGAAACTTGAAAAACTTATGTTGTTGAACTCTAACTGTTTTTGCAATGATATTCAATAAGTGGAATAGACAATGAACTGTTGAAAAATGTCGATTTATTGTTGTCTGTTACAGATACCGTACACTACAGGTGGCTGGTCCATTTGTATTTTTTTAATTTTTTTTATTTAATAGAGGAATTAGCGATTTTCGCTATTGCTACCGCTATCTTAGTGGTAGTATTGGAAGCGAAATAGCGATTAGCAAAACTGGATAGATTTTTCAAATCAGTAACTTAGCGGTAGCGAAAGCGGTGAGGGGCTTACCGCTATCGCTAAGATCATTGGACACCTCTAATTATAAGAGATTTCACTATTGATTTTTGTAGATCATACAACTCCTCACAATTTACTCACCCCTTAATAATCCTATACAAATATGTTTAACCCAAACCTCTCAATAATGTATGACCCAACCTGATACGTGTAAAACAATTGACAATAGGCGTTTCACGTGATTTCTACCTCACGATGCTTTGTCAATATTCCTCTATCAACGGGCTTGCAGACGTTCCTTAAAGTACTCGATCACACCTAGTGACAAATTCGATAGGACGTTCAACTCACGTATGAAAATTTATTTAGGATCAAAGGGTACAACTCAAACCCTACAAGTCTCAATATTTAAACAAGCTGAATCATTTAACAAGGAGATGTCTGGAAAGTTACCCAAACGCGTCCCTAAAATTTTTGAAGTAGAACCAAACATTTTTATTTTATTTTTTAAAAGGCCTCAAATATGCCTCTTCATGGTGGAAGGAACTGTAGGATACTCTGCAGAACACATGGTTCCAACAAAAAAATCAGGATCAAACTTGGAAGTTTAGTAATACTCTCTTCTGGAAGACAAATGGCTCAACAATTCCAGGATAGCTACTCTGTTTCCAAGACTTTTCAGATTATCAAACAACCAGGACCTATGTATTGCAGCTGCTGGTAGATGGGATGCAAACTGCTGGCCCTGGACATTTTATTGGAGAAGAGATCTGTGTACCCATGAATTGTCTAATCTAAAGCTCTACTTCTTCTTTTGCAGGACCACGAACCAGAGAGCTCAGGAGATGATCACTATATTTATGTAGAGCACACTAATGGGAGATACACTGTTAAGGGGGCTTACAATGAATTGTGTGAGTCGGATAAGACATTATACTCCTTAGAGGCCATTGAAAATCACTCTAGGATTTGGAACAAGTTCTCCCCCATGAAGGAAATGATCCTGGCTTGGAGAGCTTGCCAAAATGCCCTTCCAGTGAAAGCCTCCCTCCAACAGAGACACATTATTCCCCAGCAGCAGGATATAACATGCTCCCTCTGCATGGCAGGTCAGGAAACTTTTGTGCACCTATTTAGTTCATGCTCATTCTCTTCTCTCACTGTAGTAGCCACTTATCCCAACTGTTGCAGCTTCACATTGCCTGTCATTCCTCCAGGATTTTTTGGTGATGAAACCTGATGCCATCAACACAGATGCGTGGAAATAAGTCTAGCTAGCTATGTTGTGGCAGATTTGGAGGGCAAGAAAAAATTCCCACTTACAAAGCCATGAGGTAAATGTGCAGACTTCAATCCAACTCATCCAACGAGCAGTATGAATGAGATTGAGATCCATAAGATCTTTGGCTTTATTTCCCTTTTCTCTGATTGACTGGCTGCTGAATCCATCTTCATCTCTTGAGTTTTGAGATTGTTATAGACATCATCCCTCTTGGATAAGAGCTACCCTCCCCAGTGTACTAGGCAGAATAAGACACTGGATGCCTCCAGGCGAGGAGGATCCATCCGAGATAGCAAACTGGTCAAGTTTCCCCTTCCTTCACAGGTTAGGAAGGTGATCCAGACCTCTGCAGATGGTCCACCTCCCTACCAGCTTATTTTCCCAGCCATCAGGCTGCCCCCCACAAGAAAGACTCTTAGACTTTTACCATGAGTGGCAGGCTACAGAGCTTGAGTGATCTGCCTGAGTGAACACTATAGTATGCTTGGTTTTAAAGTTTCTCTTGTGACTCGGGTGAGGTAGGGGTTAGTAGGTACCAAAAGGGCGATTGTGTAATGAGAAAACAACATGAGATTGTGTGATTCCAGCATGGTCTGAGAGGTTTAAAGTGCAGGAAGGGGAGCAAGGAAGGTGACAAAAATCTCTGTAGGGTGCCCTTGCTGGGAGGGGCCTTTTCTTTCTCGCCTATCCAGAACCGCATTACAGTCCCCCATTACACACTATTTCACTTCACTTCTTCCTGGATATAACTCACAAATTTCTTCCCATTGACTAAGTTTAGATTGTAGCTCAGAGGGGCCATAGACATTGAGCATTACATTGCACCTCTCCTCATTGCTCCAGTGGCAACTCACTCCCAAGAATCCCTCACCAGAGAGAATAGATATCTTGCAGAATTTATTCTTATTCCAAATACAGAGAATGCCACTAGATTGACATGTAGATCCACTAAAAATTTAGTCAAATTCTGAGTCATAACTCAGGTATTCACAAAGTTTTTTGTCAATTGTTGCTAACTTAGTCTCTTGTAGGCTAATGAAATCTACTATCTGCTTGGTTATTAGTTCCTTAACCCTCTTCCTCCTACCTGGAGTCCCCAACCCCCTCACATT
>JAOWBN010243757.1:0-11937 GCA_028565015.1 Pinguicula moranensis | reverse complement strand
TACCTTCTTAAAATAAGAACAAGTAGTAGAAGGTTGGCTGCGCAAAACACTCATTTTCTGAAAAAATGTGCTTATAATCCAATTATAATTTTAAGAACCCTATGCAAAACAGGCCTTAAGTTGGTAGAACAATTATAAATATGTATATGTATTGAATGAAAAGAAATGAAAAGGTATGATATGACAGTTGCTTTTGTCTGGAATCTATTCTCCCTCCCTTATCCAATTCTCTCCTTTTCCTTTATGCGACATAACTCTCGCCAAGTCCCCCATTTCTACTTTGTATCTCCCCCATTTCATGCAAAACGTAACAGTGGTGTCAGAGATGAGCTTATAGATCCACCCATGCTTGCCAAGATTGCTAAAACATGTAGCCCAAAACCTCAATTCATGATTGATCCTCCAACCAAGGCTACCCATGCTGAAGCTACGAAAGGAATGGCAGGAATGAAGCTAGAAGCGGCTTCTGGAAACCCCCCAGAGGAAGCTCACCTATAGCACCACCTGCAAATCTGGAGAAAGCCATGGAGGAATTAAAAAAATAGATGAATTCGGCTACTAAAGAAATGGACCGAAATATGGCTATATTCCAACAAACTATGCAATCACAGATGAACAAGGTGATGGAGATTGTACAAAAGCAAAACAATACTCAGTCAATACTTGGTGAACACCCTGATAAGTCAGTAGGAGGTTCTGGAACTAAAGGAGTACAAGTCAATGAACAGAACAAAGTGGCCCCTATTTTCAACTAAGGTTTGGCAGTAAAGGATTATGGATATGAGGATATTGGAAGGGTGCGCAAGGGTAAACTTCCCTACGCTGATTTCCCTTGCTTCAACGGCAAACATCTACGTTCTTGGATAGAAATATGTGAGAGATATTTTTCTATCTATACGGGTATTCTATATGCTGAAAGAATAGACTTTGCAACAATGCATATGGAAGGAGACGCATATATGTGGTTCAGAAGTTTGAGGTACAGGACCCCAACTGATTGGGAGGATTTTGTGGCGGCTGTCCTGACAAGATTTGAAATAACCAACCCTCGTAGATTGCTCGATGAATTTATGTGTTTGAAAAAAGGTGCACAAGAACCTTTACAAGATTTGTTGAGGCGATTTAATACAACAGCTTCTTCTGTTATGATTTCCTATCCTGAATTTGAAGAAAACTTATATAAGGAAAAGTTTATTGGGAGCCTTCAATCTTAGGATCTGCTGTTCAGTCCCGTGATCCCATTAACCTAAGAGGAGCTATTGATATTGCTAAGTAGCAGGAAGTTGTGAGTTCAATGATTGATAAGGTGCCTGCTGGTGTAACCCTCAAGTTGAGCACTAAACCTAATGTTCATATTGGCACTAGAACACCCTATCTGAACAAGCCTAAACAACCCCTTCCTCCGGTGAGAAGGAAGTTCTTAACAGATGCTGAGATTAAGGAACGAATGGAGAAAAAGTTATGCTTTAAATGTGGTGGTCCCTATGCATTAGGGCACCAATGCACTACCAAAATCTATACCCTGCAAGGTGAGCCTAATTTTACTCCAGACTTAATTGAAGATTGGTAGAGGGAGTAATTATTAGAGAAGAAGAGTTGGAAAAAGAAACTGAAGAAGGAACTCTGTATATGAATGCCTTAGCTGCTAGTGTTATATCTTAAGGCTAATCACCTTAGGCCTATGTATTAACACTTTAATATTGTATATATGATTTTAGCAACCTTCACTACTTGTTTATTTATATTCTTTATTTATAACATATAAAATTGTGAAGCCTAGCGTTGATAACTTAGAGTGTATCACAAAACGTTGTGATGATGGGACCACTCTAATTAAAGTCATCAATACTAAACAGTCCTAACCATAATGAGACAAGGCATCATTAATATGGACAAGTTAGCATGTTCTCAGCCAATTCCTTTTGAAGGAAATTGTTGATCTCATCAATTATAGTGTAGTGATACATAAGCTAGAAACATGGATGCTTGTAGTTGACAAGTACATCAGATTGACCCGCATAGAGATCACCATATTATCTATGGATGATACTCTAAAGAATAGTGGGAGTAAGTGATCCTTATACTTGAGATTACCATATAGAGATCTTGAGTATGAATGCTACTCTTTGATTCTATCAGGAGTTACACCGTAAATGGGTAACAATGGTTAGTATTGGGAATAGTTCGAAGTACAAAAATATTATGAGTGATCAATAAAGGATTCACTGCTCCTAAAATGTTAGGAGAAGATATTCCTATGGCCACTTGTAAGAAGTCATATTAGCCTTTGCAAAGCACAAGTTTAATTAGAAGGAGTTTCTAATTAAAACTTAATGATCATGACATCCGGTAGAAGAAATATTACGCATATAAATGAGGGTGATAAATAACCTCAATATATGAGATTAGGAATACGTTATTGGTGAAAGGATATAAACTACACAAGAACTAATTCTTGAAAGGATTGTCTCCTTCTATGACTATTCTCGATGTTCGGGGGCCATGATATATTGTTAAAGGTCCCTCGCGATCGATGGACTATAATTAAAAAATAATGAATAAAAAGTGTTTAATTCATCAATAATAATTTTATTATGTTAGTTATAGGTCCATTCAAAAGTTATTGAGAACCTATAGGGTCACACACATTAACATACTTTTCTTGAGCGGTCAAAGTATGATTAAAGTCAAGTATAGGGGCCAAGTTGAAGTTTTTTGAAACTTTAAGGACTTGTATGACATTATGGGATTATAGATACATTCTATGCACGACCTCACATGTGTAGAGGTACATAGAAATCTCATGGAGAAGGATTTTAGAACAACATGACACATAAGCATAATGTGTCAATTGTTGTACCACATGCAAAGCTATGGTTAAATGTTATTCTTTAGCTAACACATGGATTGACATTTTAGACTTATGACCACCTATATAAATACCTTAATCTTATTATAAAGATGTGGAGTTGGTCGAGCTTTAAGGCCTTGAAATATTTTTGAGAAGCTCCATATCCTTGTTGCATTCTCTACATTAAAAAAACTTGGAATTATTGGGCAAAAACTTGAACAAGTTTTCTTCTCTTTTCTAAGGCTTAAAGTTTGGAGCTAGCCCTTCTTTATCCACATATAAGTTTTATATGTATGGTGCATAAACCTCAAGGGAAGTGGTTGTGTGGACTAATCTAGAGAGTGAACATTTGAACACCTCAACGGAAGGTGCTTTCTTGCACGAATTAGTGATTCTACAATAGGTATAAAATTCCTTCTCCTTTGTACCATCATGTTGTGTAAATTACTAAAGATCCATGGTCAAAAGATCTCTGAAGTTTTGTTATGTATGCTTAACACACTTTTTAAAATAAAATTTGGTTGCATTATGTTAAAAAAAGGGCCTCCAGCCAGAGCTACTACAACTGGCAGATGCACCGCCTTGTTGCCGAGGCCAGTAAATCATCCCAGCAGTATTACTGCATACAGGAATTGCTTTCTTCTAAAGTTTCTATACTGGCCTATACTTTGCTCTAATCATATTACAGATCAATTTAACCGAATGTAGAAGAGCCCCACCTTCTATGTTCGAATGCAGCCCTGGCTTTTCTGTGTAATTCTGAGATGCGCCAAAGAGTGTTGGTGGAACCAGCTGGCCCTAGCTTTGCCATTATGTCAGTGACGCAATTGCCTTCACAGAACTAGTGCTTGACTTGGATACGAAATCCCTGCCTAGCTTCAAGGAATTCATCCAAGGCGTCCAGTAGTTTCCAGACACGAAATTGGCCCGATTGAATCCAGTTATGGAGAAGAACGGAGTAAGTTTCTAGGAGGATGTCATTCCAACCTTGGTGCTGATAAATCCTAAGCGCAGTTGTTGCTGCCCGCAACTCAGCTTCATTATTTGAAATGATGCCCGAATGAATGGAGAAAGTAGATTTCCTACAACCATGATGATCCCGAATGACACCGCCTCCACCAGAGGGCCTTGCGTTGCCAATACTGCTGCCATCTGTATTTAGTTTCAACCTTCATGGTAGAGGCTTCTGACATGAAACAATGCTGCTTCGGTTCTTTACTGCCCACCAGACCTTAAGGCTGGGTCTTCACATAATATGAGCGTCATTAACCTGCATAGGAAACATCCGTTCAGTAGTATCAGATAGAAGAGCTATGGAAGACATTACCTCTCTCCAAACTGCATCACATGCGAGTTGGATCCCCTCATGCCGTGCCATACACCTGCGTTTCCACAAAGGCCAGGTTAGTAAAGACAGAATAATTTCTGCAACGAAGCCCTGGATAGTGGTTCGTTCAACTACAAAGGACCATTGGATCAGCCGAGCCTTCCAGGAACGTGGTCCAGACATGGAGCCGTTTAGCAAGGACAACACTCTGAAGCACAATTGATTTGTAAATGGACTACCAGACAAGATATGATCAAGTGTTTCCTGCTGTCTAACCGTGCAACAATCACAGGCAGATGCTATGTGTCACACCCCTTGTGATCAGATTGTCATTCGTTGGGAGGCACTGGAACCAAGCTCTCTATGATCAAAGTGAGACTTTTGGTGGCAGGGCTTTGCTCCAAAAACGTTTCAAGACTGGCAGCATGTCATTCTTGTCACGGATTACTTCCACGCAGTTTTCAGTGAGAACCTGCCATCCACCGTTGGTGTCCATGTCAGCAAGTCTCTGCCTCCATTTGATCTGGGAGCCTTGATCCCTTTAATCTCCTCTAGGATTGTCGGCCCAACAGCAATCAAAAGCTCAGGTTCCATCCATTGGCCTCCTTATGCAAAGTCCGCCACAGAGGCAGCCTTGTCTAGTATCTACTGCACACTACTTGCTAAAATTCCAGAGTCCACCCACTTGGCAAACCAAAAAGCATAGTTACCCCTTTAAGGACCACCTTAATGTGAGCTAGAACCGCCTGTCTCATAGACGTAGCATACCTCCAGAACATGTTATCTCAAGCCATCATGTGTTTATTTTTGAAGAGCTTGGCTCTGATAAACCGTGTCCAAAGACGGTCTTATGTAAGCAGTTTGAAGCATACCTTCATGCCCATGGACTTCTTCACCACAGCTATGTCCTTTACCCCCAGACCACCTTCTTGAGTTGGCTTACAGATCCTGCCCCAGTATGCTTAACACACACTTATGTTTATGCTTCCGCACAAATTTTGCATCATGACATGTAGTATAGCTTTCGGAGATCTTACAAACGACACTCTGCAGAGCACATGGTTTCATCATGTAGTCAGAATCAAGCTTGGATGTGGAAGGTGTACTCTATTTTGGAAGGAAAATTGGTATAATAATTCTCAGCTAGTTTCTCTGTATCCTAGGCTCTATAGGTTATTGGATAATCAAGACATATGTGTAGCAGCAACTACAAATTGGGAGTCTGATCTTTGGACTTGGTCATTAAACTGGACAAGAGAATTGCGTACTCAAGAACAGGATGGTCTAACAACACTACTTCTTCTTCTGCATGATATCAAGCCCGAGGGAACAAGAGATGACCAATATGTCTTTTATGGACACACAAACAAGAAGTACACAGTCAAGGGAGTTTACAAAGCAATGTTTGAGGCATCTCAAACGATGTACAAATTGGAGGCAGTGGATAGCCACAAGAGGATCTGGAATAAATTCTCTTCTATGAAGGAAACGATCCTAGCACGGAGAGCTAGTCAAAATGCCCTACTAATAAAAGCAACTCTCCAACTGAGGCACACATCCTCCAACAACAGGATGCAATAGGCCCTCTCTGTCTGGCTAGTCAGGAAACAATAGTCCATTTATTTAGCACGCACTTATTTTCTTCTCATGTGTGGCAGGGTATCAAGAGTACACCTTCCTTGCACTAGCTAGGCATTTCCTGCCTACCCTCCAAGACTTCATAGTAATGAAACCTGCTGAACTCAACATCGATGCATGGAAATTAGTATAGATAGCCATGATATGTCAGATCTGGAAAGCAAGAAACAACTCTCATTTCCAAGGCAAAGAGGTAAATGTGCATAACACAATCCAACTGATTCAACGAACCTTGTGGATGCGGCTGAGAACTATAAGAAACGTGGACTTATTTCCTTACTCACTATCTGATTGCATGCTGAATCCATCTACATGTCTTGAATTTTGAGGATAATCTATCCTCAAGCCAAGCTAGTAACTAATGCGGTAAACATAATATTGATAGCTCTGATTCCTCTCGGATGCAAATAGATTACTCCTTGTGTACTGGGGCAGAACATGACAAACATAAATCAATGAAATAAGGAGACACTAGGAGATGAGGACTCACCTGAAGACCAATTGGTCAACTTTTTTCTGCCTCTCTTACTTGAAACTGCAATACATTTACTCTCTTGCTGTTTCATTGTGGTACAGTTTAGGAAGGAGCTTTAACAATCAACCACCTCAATAAATGGAATTATCCCACCCTTTGACAAAGCTAAAAGCATAGAGTACGACCTGATTCTCAATGGACTAAAACATATGCTTAGCAAGTAACTTATGTCACTTCTTAGCACTCTACTAGACTCAACTCTGAGACCCAGGAGGATCTAGGGATCAATGACACTCAAGTGATCTATGCTTTGATGGAAACTATGCCCGCTGCTTAGATTGGTTCTTCTAGTCTATTTTTCTTCGATTTTGATCCCATATGGATGCATACTCGGAGTACTACCCCTTCACTCATTACAGGGATATCTCACCAAACTTAACCGAGTTGTGCACCAATATGCCTATAATGAAAATTTATAATGTGATGGTTGACATTTTACTTTGTTAAAGAGTGGATGATCCTGGTGATATGAATGTTGAGATGCTTTATAAACTACTATGACGCTAGGTGAGTCATGTACCAGATCACCCGTAGCTATATCAGAAGGTGGGCAGGAAGAAAAGGCATGCTATTCAGATCTATCTCAAAGAATAGATCTAGTTTGTACCTCTTATGGGCCATAGTATTTTTTTTCTTGTATTTTTTTCTTTTTTTTGTTCTTCTCTTGTACACGCCTTATTTATACTTAATGAAATTTGGATTAACCCCCCAAAAACGTATAGTTCTGAATGAGCTGTGTAACAATTTCCTTAGAATTGATAGGTTGACGAGCATGACATTGATATCTATACTTGCATCTTTGGTTGATATGTTGATAACTATGAACTGCGTAGCTGAATTGTGCGCCAAATTGATTGATATGTTGATAACTATAAAGCCGGGCAATTTATGGACAGACTAAACATCCACAGATTATGAGCAGATGAAGAAATGAGTTTGGACCTCAATCCTTACAAGACTAGAGAAAGCATACATGTTGCAGATCAATCATACCCATAGAACAGAAAGAGCAGCAAATGGAAGGATCGAGTCTCAGCCGTTTCTGATGAATACATAGTAATAATAGTATTGAATATGTTTGTTTATTGGGTAGGCTCTATGTATAGCATATGTACTCTTTTATGTTTCTTAATGAAATTTGGCTTAATCAAATTTTTTTTTAAGGAGGGCATTGTGCTGGGATATAAGGTATCAAGCTTGGGAATTGAAGTGGACAGAGCAAAAATAGAAATAATCTATAGGTTAGCTCCACCATCCTCAATTAAAGGAGTGCGAAGTTTCCTGGGGCATGTGAGTTTCTGCCAAAGATTCATAAAAGATTTCTCCCATGTCAATTGGCCTGTATGCAAGTTATTGGAGAAAGATGCCCCATTTATTTTTTATGAGGACTCCATAACAGCTTTCAACACACTATAGGAAAAACTCACATCTACACCCATTGTTTATGCGCCTAATTGGGATACACTATTTGAGATCACGTGTAATGCGAGTAACTATGTCATGGGCGCTGTAATTGGGCAGTGCAACATCCAGATTTTTCACTCAATTTTCTATGCAAGGAGAATAATGAACACTCTTGAGCTAAATAATGCAACAATAGAAAAGGACCTTGTGGCCATAGTTTTTGTATTCAATAAATTTTGGCCATACATTCTCGGAAGCAAAATTGGAGTATACACTGATCATTCAACAATAAAAAATGTCATGGTAAAGAAGGATGCGAAGCCTATATTGATATGTTGTGTTATATTAATACAGGAGTTTGACTTTGAGATTAAGGATAATAAGGGATCCAAAATTCTAGTGGCTAACCATTTATCACTCCTTGAAGGACATGAGCCTGCAATGCATGCATCCGGCAAGCTCCACATCCATATAATTTCCATATGATATGCTTATGGGGATCAAATAATGCAAAAATTTGACTGAGAGGTCTCAACCCCGAATTGGACATTGAAAGACTAAAGGAAATAGATGTCATGCTACTGACGTTAAAAAAGCGATTTTGGGGAGGCAACTCAAACCCTATTGATCCAGAACAGGGATACTCTCCACTCTTTCCCCTATGTATATATTACACTTCATGTTTGTTTTAATCTATTTTGAGCTTATAAGTTTGGGGAGGGGTGTTAGCTTATGCTTGTTTGGGATTTAGACTTCTATATACAATTTGAATATTTTTCTTTCTTTTACCTACATGTTGTACTTAGTTTTAGTAGTCCGCCAAGTGATGGAAATATTGATTTTCATGTGCTCTATGATGTAGATCACAGCAAAAGTGAGAAATGGCAAGATGGGGACTACAGCAAAAAAATTGAGCGAAGTTCAGGCTCCAATTATTCGGAGATGAGGAATAGTTACCTTCACATCCGCGCCAAAAAGACTTCAACATTTTCCTGAGCCCGTCTGCAAGTTCCTGAAATTAGGTTGTCAAGGAAATTATTGTGCAATGAAAAATAGATGGGCCATAAATCACGTCACTTACCATTAAAAGCCTAGTCAAAATTGTAGTTCTAAACCTAAACGATCATATAAAACCAGTCGTTCCCAAGAATCACCTGCCCATAGTCAAAATCTAGCATTCTAATTCATCGCCCGTATAAAGAACAACTACAATAGTTGTTGTGTAGTAGAGAAACCTACCAGTCTTGCCGATCACCTATCTACCGCAGTCTTGTTCGACATCCTATGGGGTAAGTATAGCTATCCCATTACCTTGTAATTATGGGTAGTTATGTAGAAATATGAAATTGCTAAGTTATAACGGCTACCAAAAGGGTATGGGTAGCGAAGGCAAAATCTCAGGGTAAAAGGGGCCAAAGCCCAAGAGTTGTATGATTCTACTGTAAGGGGTGTTGGATATCATTAAGGAGCAAGGGGGGGTGTCGACGAGGGTTCTGTCTAGTTTGTGCTTGGCCATGGTTGACTGAGGGTGGACAAAATTTTTGGGTAGGCAAGGAGAATATTCGTTAAATCTAGTGTGTAAGTTCTACGCAAACCTGATCATGGCTAAATGAGGAAAGGTTTGGGTTGGAGTTTGTCTAGTTCCTTTCAGCCCAGAGGCAATCAATGAGATCTATGAACTTGCGGATATAGACAAGGACGAGTAATCTCGCTACATCACGGACGGACCGAATTTGAAGGAAGTGATAGGATTTATGTTTTCTACAATTATGAAATGGAAGCAATCTACAGGGCAAAAGTTTGTGTAATTGGGTGTCAACAAAGCTGATTGCCACTCTAACACTATGTTGTGGCACGCGTTCATTTGCACCATAATGATGCCTACGACCACATCGCCAATGTCAAGCTGAAGCAATTATTGATTGCTGATTTATTTCATTGAAACTATGATGTCGATTGAAAGCAAGCGCTTCAGTTTCCTGCATTTCTCGTTGCTCATCATGGCGTTGTGTCTGAAGGCCGGAGTTGCTCTGCCAACTAAGGAGAAGCTTACACCAACAAGGATCAAAGAGTCGATAAGAGGAAATCCCAGAGTCATCCAGCCTCCCTATACCAGTTCGTACCATATCACTTAGTCCCATACTAGTAATGTCCTAACCAATTAGTCCTACACCAGCCAACCAAACTGGAAAGGTAAACCTCCCCTACACAAGATACTACCCTGTATTACTAACATGTAGGCCTCGAGTGCAGTCCCTAAAGGGACACATCCATCCATGGCAGACCACTAGAAAGTTGCCATGGTTCACGTGTGTAACTGCTTTGCCGTTGTCACACAAATATTGTTATGATGGCGGCCACTTAAAGTATCCAATTTCTTGTTAGCCCACTGCCTCCGCCACTACTGAAAATCACCCCAACCACCCCAACTCCAGTTGAAGAAGAGGAAGAAGAAAGTGAGGCAGAGTCTGAGTTTGAGGCCTCAGCCTCTAAAAATTAAGATGAAGATGAAGATGATCTATTGCAATCAGACTGAAGATCCACCGGCTGCGTCAAGGGAGTAATGTTAATTACATTATTTTTTTTCTCTCCACTGAGGGGAGCGTCGGGTTTAAGTTTGTGGAGGGGTGCATGTGCATTTTAACATATTCTGCATTTTGATCATTCAGATCGTTCTTCTTGTATTTTGTATTATTTTATTTTTGCTCAAAACTATTTTATTTGGTTGCTTGGACTTCGGTTTAATTTTGTTTTTTACTATCTTTTTGAACTATGTTGCGTTTAGTTTTTACTTGTAGATAATTTGGCTCAAGTAGTTGCAGATTGGTTAGGAGTTACTGTGTGAACTTGCTTGCTCCAAAACAATACATCGTGTGCAGTATGTTATAAAGTTAGAGGAAGGATTTCATGGTAGGTAAAGAATTAGCGAAAGGCGCATAGTGGGGATTAGGTAGACGTGAAACAAATTTGAATGAGTTGGATATGAACTCCGAGGGATTTGTCAGTTAGAAGTAGCCCCTATGAGCCTAAATAAGTTCGATACAAGTTATGGATAGGAAAAGGCAAAAGCAAATAAGCCAAGAGAGTAAGTTTTTATTTAAAGAGTAGCTAAGCATATATGTATGTACACGCAAAAGCTCAAAGTTGTACTCCCAAAAGAAAAAGAAAAAGACCATCACTCATGTAAATCAATGCCTTCGAAATGTATGTATTGGTCCTCTCAAAACTCCAATATAAAATTTCTTGAAACACAATAGTGGGATAATAAGGTACATCTCAATCGTTGGTCGCCTTGGCATGGCAAAAAGTGAGGGATATGAAAAAGGTTAAAGGTCTCGTAGGAATACTGTTTAATCCATGTACCTAAGGTAGAAGAAGTTCATCGAAAATTTAGGACCCAAGTGCCTATACGTATTGGTGTAGCTGTTTTTGATGATATTTGTGGTTGTAATAAGTTGACAATAATGAGGCTTGTAGATGCTAAACCAGCAAAATATTTGAGGTTTCGAGGAAACCTGAGAAGCTACAAGTTCGGATCAATGTTGCATTGATCTCATTCCTAATGTGTGTGAAAGCCAGGTAAGTGATGATTGAAGCTGATTTCGAGGGATATGTTCCATTATTTTTTAGCCACATTCCAATTTTCCCAGGGGATGTTGAGCCCAAAGAGATGAAAGAATATTCATTTAAATTTGGGTTTGGGGTTCCTTAAGGAACATTTGAATTTTGTTTAAGGAAAAGCGAGGGTAGAAGTTTGGAGAGGTTGATAGGTACAGTTTATATCAACTTATAACTGCCCTTTATACTTAAATCTTCCAACTTTTTGATCAATAAAAGTGTTGTTTTATATTTATTTCTTGTTTCTTTCTAGGATTTAATTAATTTATCACACGAGTGCGAAAGCAAAAAAGAAATGGCCACTGTCGTAAGGACACAGCCCCGCATTCACACAGGTCGCAAAACCAGTTATAACACCACCCAGTCGTTTTGGAGGGACAGTGGAAAAAAAACTACCTGCAATGGAAGATGAACGAGTTTGCCATTCATTCATTCCACATCTTGGATCTCTTAGAGTGGATCAACGTGGAAAGAGAAAACCGTAGAGTGATGCAACCCAAGTAGCACCCCAACCTACTAATGGCATGGACCATGTGCAAATGGAGCCCCATGGACGTCCCAATG
>JAOWBN010243726.1:0-11940 GCA_028565015.1 Pinguicula moranensis | reverse complement strand
TGGCAATCGGGAGGAGGGGGTGATTTTGTTTTAAATTAAACTTGAAAAAGAAAATTAATGGGTGCAGGCTACTCTTGCAGCTATTTTAACTTACTTGCTCCTGCTTCAAGTGCACGACGCTGCCGAACGAGATGTAAACCACTGATCGTGGCGGTTTCCCATCGAGCCACTCCACGCAGTCGTCGGCGACAAAGAAATCCGCACGAATTCCATTCGTTTTCTTCTTATTTTCCACCACGTCAGCATCGTCGTCTTTGAGAAGCGGCCCTGTAGCCCTGATAGGTCTGCGCAGCTCTTTCGACATGTATTCGACGATTACATCCTCCAGTTCTGGAAAAATCTCCATTAAAATACAGAACGGCTTGGACAAATTCTCGAACTGCCCCAAAATTGCCTTCCTCAGAAACCGATAAGGACTGCTCGGATGCAAGAAACTCGGTATCTCGTCGTGTTTCAACAGGGGCAAACAGGGCAATTTTACATCAATTTCCGGTTCCTCTTCACTCGGAAAGGGGACCAATTTGTTGTAATAATGGTAATAAGCGGAGAAGCAAGCGGCGGATTGAATCCATAGAATGGCACTCGGAATCCTAAGTTCCTCCACCACGTTGGAGACCCACGGGATAAACGGGTTGTTGATCAAGTAGCAAACGGGTCAACCCGTTTCCCCCTGTTTTCGAATCATCCGCGGGAGTTTCTCCCGGCCAACGGCCTCCATCTGGGCGAGATACGAAATGAGGTCATTCCAGTTTGGGTCATTGAAGTCCAACCCGTCATCAAAGAACTCGAATCGGATCATGCCCCGACCCTGTTTGGTCGGTTTGCCATCCGTGATCTTGTTGGCGGCATTTCGGATGCTCCGGTCGACGAACTCCGGCGCGCATAGAGTGACGAATATGCCGAAGTTTGCGAGGCGCTTCCCGAGCCGGAGGAGAGGGTTGATGTGGCCCTATGCCAAAAATGAGATCATGAAAACATGAATGTTGGCGACGAAGGGTAAAATTGACTTTTTCACCTAATAAAAGTTTTCTCAGTCGCACAACCGCGCGTGAAGTTTTCTCGGGGGTAGTATTTTTTTTTTGAATGTAGAGGGGGTAAAGTAGCTCTTTTGAAAGTATAAGGGAGTAAGTTAACTAATAGGTATAGTACAGGGGGGCTAATGGCCTTTTACTCTTTCTGCAAATGATGATGTGCGACATTCTAGAAGAAGTTAGTTCAATGATCTGTTAGATGTAACTTAGCTTACGTATCTGTTAGAAGTATGACCAAGAACACACTCATTCATATGGAGAAAGTAACAAATCTTGTACGTATTCGATGGCCGGGAGGTTATATTTTTCATTTTTGTTCTATTAGAACAAATTGGTCATATTAATCACAACAGGTTAGCATAGTGCTGGATGACCTAACCCTAAGTTCGAAGGAAGTATATGGTTCAATTTTGATTGGGTGCAAACAATTTGTAGTGGCCACTACCGCGGGTTCAAGACCCAAGATTAACCTGGTCCATGCAAGATTAACTTGGTCCATGTTTGGGGGTCGCCAGACATGCATTCCATGGATTAATCGGGACCTAAAATAATTTCGGACATCATCATTACCAAAAAAAAAAAAAACAATTTGCTCATATTTTCTTAGGTTTAATGGTACATTAGTGGGTAGTGTGTATACTTTTTTATTTATAAAAGGAAATGGTACAACCACACTTCACACTTGTTCAGTTATTTTTCTCAACTTGGATTCTGTTGCTGGCAAGAAATTTCTTGAAAACAAATAGATTAAAATGACTGTTTGGCGCATATGGATGGATGCAATGAAATCAGGATTCATGACCATCATCAAACACGTGAGACAATTATAGAGAATCAAACATCTAACCTTTTTTTTTAATTATAAATAATATATTATTATGGGACATTCTTAATGGTGAATGCCAAAACCCATGGCCTGACTTTGCGAACTCTGGACTAGGGCTTATATAGTCCCAAAACAAAATTATGTTCCAAAGGAGAAATTTTCAAAAAAGGGCTTTGAGATGTCGTGCATACGGAGCGTCCTTTAGCTTTTAGTTGTTCTTGTCTTTCTCTTTTTCCTATCTTGGCAGACTTTAATCTGATATATGGGAGTTTCCACCGTTCTAGCCTGATTTTGTCTTTAATTTCCTTGGTCAAGTGTGTTGTCGAAAGAATCCTATGATTTAGCAAGTTGAGCCTTGTTTTGCAAGGGCGTCAGCTATGCTATTGGTTTCAAGAAACTGGTGTTGTATTGAGATCTGTAAACCTGACGTTAGCTGAGTGAATTCGTTCCAATACTCCCAGAGGAACCAGATGTCACGCATATTCTATCTGATCCAGTGGACCAACAAAATTGAGTTTGTCTCAATAATTATCTTGTCACATATTTGCTCTTTACACGTTCTTATTCCTTCCACCACCGCAGGTAGCTCTGCGTTGTTATTGGTTTCATTCCCAAATTGAGGTGAGAAGGTTACCAGGAAAAAATCATTTTCATCCCGGACAACTCCACCTCCACCAAATTGCTCGAGGTGAGAGGAAACGAACGTTTCCTTGATTTTCTGCCGTTGAATTGAAGGTTTCAATGGTCGAGATTTCTCATAACTTGCCTTGTGATTCCGGCCGTGAGATTTCCTGCCAGATAGGCGATTGTGATCATGCCCTTTTGCTCTTTTGTTGTAGGCCATTGGATCTTCTTCAGACAATGGACGCTCGAGATTAATCACTACAGTCGAGACGTCTCTTTATCTTCCGATCGTTGGATTTCTCCACCATCAACGATTGATATGCGTCACTCTGATTGAATAGTACCATTTTCCAGCAGCCGTTGGATGTTACATGAATTAGACAGTTCATAACAATTTAAATTTAAGTATAAATACATATAATCCATAGGATCGAGATCGCATAATACGGCAGAGATTCACCCACGTGTCAAGACTGTGTACACATGATTGAAAACATAATGAACAATAAAGATTAGATCACTTAAGCAAGGGCTTTTTGGAGACTTCACACTCAACATTCTTAACCTTGAAATCTCCAAAAAATTAGACTTATAACTGGTAATAGTACATAAGATAGACAAAATATTCAGAATTAGTTTTAAAATAAAGTAGTCGCAAACAAGGGCACAGACTAGTTACAATTTTTCAATAATTGAATACCAGACTAATCCATTGCAAGAAGTTCTATGCAATGTTGAAACTTTCGTTGAGACTAATTTTGTTCCAAAGTCAGCTGCGTTTTTATAGTAAATATTTTTTCAAGTTTGAGTTGATTTTCTGCTAGTACATCTCGAATAAAGTGGAACTTAATGTCTACATGCTTGGTGCGTTCATGAAATACTGGGTTCCTATTAAGGTAAATTGTTGATTGGCTATCAAAATAAATGATAGCAACTGACTTAAATATTTCACATTCCTTTAGTAATCCCTGAATCTAAATACCTTCTTTAAAAGCATCCGCTAGAGCTATGTATTCTACCTCTGTTGTTGAAAGGACAACTATTGGTTGTAGTTGTGCCTTCCAACTCACGCAGTTTTCACAGAAGAGAAAAGTATAGCTAGTTGTAGATTTTCTGGAATCAATGTCTCCAACAAAATCATTGTCTACATATCTATTAAACTTGTTTATGAATTTTTCTTCAAGCATAACCCTAAGTTTGCAGCACCAATTAGATAGCGTATAGTCCATTTTAAAGCACACCAATGATTAAATCCATGTTGTGACATGTATCTACTAAGTAGAGAAACAACAAAAGCAAGATCGGGGCGTGTACTCACCATAGTATACATCAAAGATCCTAACACATTTGCATATGGGATATTCTTCATTTTTTCAAGGGTAAGGTAGCGTACATCTGACCCCCCAGACACCAACTTAGTTGGTAATATAATGGGTACGTTGTTGTTGTTGTATATTCTTCATTTTTTCCAGTTTCTGTGGGTGTTTTAGGGCATTGTGATTATCAAGTTTAAAGTGAGGAGTAATAGGAAAACTTCTTAAACACTTTATGCAGATAAGATGTTTGATGCAACTTTAATGTTCCTCTAGCTCTATCCCTATCAATCTCTATTCCTAAGATCCTCTTAGCTTTACCTAGGTCTTTCATTTCAAATTCCTTCTTTAGTTTTTCTTTTAGCTTCTGAATTTTCAATTTTAAGTTGTTGATTATTAACATATCATCCACATATAGAAGTAAAAACATAAATGTATTTTCAGAGTGTTTATAATATAAACATGGATCATAACTACTATGCTTGAAAAACAGAATTTCCATAAAGGCATCAAATTTTTTTGTACCATTGTCTAGGTGTTTGTTTCAACCCATATAGTGATTCACACATAATCAAGTTTTACTTTGTCTTCAAACCCTAGGGGTTGGGACATGTATATTTGTTCTTCTATATCTCCATTTAAGAAGGCTGTTTTGATATCTATTTGTTCAAGTTTCAAGTCAAACCTAGCTACAAAGGAAAACATAAGCCAAATAGTCTTATATTTAGCTATAGGTGAGAAAACTTTATTGTAGTCTACCATTTCGCTACTAGTCTAGCTTCGAATAAGTGTGGATCGGTTTTGTGTATTCCTTCCTTTAGTTGGTATATCCACTTGCACTCTATTACTTATCCAGTAAATTCAGATTTCACTGTAGATTCAAAGCAATCAGGTTCAACATAGATAATTGAATTTGCTACAGTAAAGGCATGCTCAACAAATTCCACATAATTAGCATATTTGGCATGTACCTTCTATCTCTAGTTCCCCTTTGTAGGGAAATACTATAAGGTGTCTCTTGGGGTTGCTCACAAGAACTGTTGGATGTTGAGGGCTGAAACTGGTCAGATTGAATCTAATCAGGTTCAGAGAGCTTCTGATTTTCTTCAGTTCTTTCATCAAATTCTTGTGAAGGAATATCTCTGCCTAGCTGTACCTCAATTGGAGCACTCCCACCCTTATTTCCATTTGATGTCCCTGCTGATATTTTAGACAGGCAAGGGAAATCTATTAAACACAACATCCCTACATATCATTATCTTAACACCTGGGAAGTTTTATCCAAAAGTCTATACCCCTTTGTGCCTTCTTGATACCAAGTATGACAAACTTAGTGGATCTAGGGTCACGTTTTCCGGACCTTGTGTGTGCATAAGCTGCACACCCAAACACCCTTAGATGAATCAGATTCTTATCTCTACCAGTCCAGAAAAATTCAGGGCATTTAAAGTCTAAGGCAGATTACGAACTTCTATTTATAAGATAGGCAGTCATGCTTACTGCCTCTCCCCAGAAACTCTTTTTCAGTCCAGAGGTTACTAGTAAACACCAAACTTTATCAAGCAGAGTTCTATTCATTATCTCAGTTATCCCATTTTGTTGAGGAGTGTATCTAACAGTTTTGTACCTAGTGATTCCACTTTCAGTGCATAGAGTATCAAACAGAGAGTTACAGAATTCAAGTCTATTGTCAGTTCTCAGAATTTTAATTCTTTTATTAGTTTGGTTCTTAATTAGAGTCTTTCATTCTCTAAATTTCCCATAAGCTTGGTCTTTAGATTGTAGCAAAAATACTAAGACTTTTCTACTAAAATCATCAACAATACTTTATTCAAGGATTGATTTAGACTGATGAATTCCTTTTAGAAATTTCAATTTGTGTTGTTTGCCTAGGATGCATGCTTCACATAATTTTAGGTTGCAGATGGAATGTTTTCCTAGACTTCCTAGTGTATGCAAAATGGTTAATCCTATATGACTCATATGCCCGAGCCTTAGGTGCCAAATCTTTATATTTTCAACTGGTGACACAACTAAGGAACAGTTGTCTACAGGTTTTGCATGTTCACTTTTTAGAAAATATAGTTTGTTTTTCCTTTTGGCATTTAGAATACTTTATCCATCTTTGAAGACATTTAAGATTCCATTTTCTGCATGAAACACACAACTTGATTCTTCTAGTGCTCCTAATGAGATGAGATTTCTTATAAGGTCTGGTATGTATCTAACATCAGTGATGGTTATTTTCTTGTCATTTGGTAACATTAGGTTTATTGATCCTATTCCTACTACTGCACATGCGTTAAAATTTCCCATATATACTAGTCCCTCTTTAGATTCATCTAAATTCTCAAAATAGTTTTTATGTGGACTAATGTGGAAAGTGCATCCTGAATCTAACACTCATTCATTTTCAGAGTTATCATTAGATACTGTGAGGACTTGTACTAAGTATCCTGATACATATAAGATTTCACTATCAATGTCATTTGTTTGATCTTCTAGTACTACATTTGTCTCTGAATTCTTCTTTTCTTTATTCTTTAATGCATAACAATCTTTAATTAAGTGTCCAAGTTTCTTACAGTAATGAAAGATACTAGTTTCTTTTCTATCATTATTCCTGTCATTTCTATTGTTTCTGTTTTGTTCAGAGGGTGATTTTGTATTTACGATCAACGCACTTGAATTTCTTTTGTTATTATTCAGCTCAATTTCTCTAGATTTGAGTCCAGACATGGTTACTTCAATTTTGGGTACAATTCATGAGTATTGTAGTGCATTTTTCACAACAGAATATTCTTCAGTTACAGAGTTTAGCAGAATCATTGTTATGCTAGTTTCATCTAGTTCATGCTTAGTTCCTTTTAACATTTGACATATTTTATAGAATTCATCAAAGTTTTCATCAATTGTTTTAGAGATGTCCATTTTAAAGGAGAATAAGGTTCCCTTAATAAGTATTAGATTGCTAGTAGTTTTTGAAGCATACAGTGAATTTAATTTGGCCCAAAGCTTTAGGGGATTTTCGTCCCCATCTACGTTCCTAAGTGCTGAATGTGATAGATTCAGTATAAGTAAATTGTATGTCTCTTCATTTATTTGCTCTATTCTTTTCTTAAATTCTTTTGGCAAGCTAGTTGGATCTTATTTTAATGCATGATGCACTTTATGGTGTGAGAGTATAGCTTTCATGCGTTTGCTCCAACTATTAAAATCTCCTTTACCATCAAACATATTTATCTCAATTCTGGTAGACATTTTTTTCTAGATGTGAGTGAGGCTTAGATTCTTTCTAAGTATAGCACAAAGACTGTCAATTTAAACACACGGATAATACTGAAAGCAAAAATAATAGATAGTTCACTAAGTTAGATTATCATGCACAGGTGACAAGCCTCAGATTTCACACAGCAGCGACAAGCAGTGCACTTAGGAAAACTGTAAAAAAGACGTTGAAGATCCCAACTTGGCAGTTCTATAATTTGACTGAAAAGGGTAAACGAGAGCATTACCACCCTAACTTTGTTAGGGTTTTTCAAGGTTAGCTCCTTGATTAGCCTTCAACAGATCTGATTCAAATAATTTCTCACAAAAAAGCTCAAACTCGGGCTCTGGATTTATTTTTGAGCTCTTATTTCCTAAAAGCCTCATGCCAATATTGTAGTGTCTAACTATATAAATCCCTTAAATCCTTCATCCATAACACGTGTGGGACAGTTGTCAATTTTATCTCCTTTGTTCGCTCAACACCATTCAATCTGGCAGGATTTGAAAGCACCAGTTCAGTGTGGACAACAAGCTGGTTTACAGACAATATGCAGAGGAAGACAGGAAATGGTGCAAACATCATTTTTGGGCACGATACTTGGTGAGGGAGTTGTTGTTTTTGCTCTGCGATATGCCATATTATATAATGCAGTTGCTGATAAACAAGCCACCGTGGGTGAAAAAGATAGTTTTAATAATCATTTCAATTATGGTTTTGCACTCGCTAAAAGTCAAGATGCAAAACCATTTATTTCATTTACTCCATTGGTGATTGGTTGAATCACCAAATACCTTTCCTAACTGGTTGTAGGTAATTTTTGTCGTATGAACACGGTAAAGTCTGTAAACAGTGTATATACTTTATTTTAAAATAAAAAATTTGCTTAACAAAAAAATTTAATACTGCTCTTGGAGCAAGCATTACCTTCGGCAGGTGGAGAAGATCATTGATTTTGGATTGTATGTTATTGGGTTTATTTGTTGTTTTGGGCTTTATGTATTTATATTTGCTATTGGTCATTATCTTTAGTTTAAAATTTGAGGGTTTGTGTCTTTAAATATGTTGTAGCCGTAAAAGGCATACTCATTCCGTTGTAATCTCTTTCAATGGAAAATTCAGATTTCTCTCTAAAACTACCAAAGTCTCCATGGGTGAGGATTTATGAATCTATTCATGCTCGGCTTTATGAATCTGTTCATGGTATCGGAGCGAACGAGATGACTTAACCGCCTATTTATCGATCTTCGATCCTATTTATTTCTTCATTTTCTCTATTTTTCGCCCATTTTCTCTCATCCTTTCACAAGCTTTTCTTATTGTTTTTGTTGTTATGCATCCCCTTCCACCAGTCAGTCAAGTATACCGACCATGTATGGCGAAGTCGCGGCGGTGGAAATGAGAAATTTTTAGTTTCTTCATCCTTTTTTCTTTAATCTTTGTTGTCTGCTTATCTTATAATTTTTTTTTTCTTTTTCGCTCTATTTTCGTTGAATCTGTCATCAAATTTCGAGATCTGTCATTTTTTTACCTGTTTTCGGCCACCACTTTCTTGTATGACTAACCGCGGCAGTGATGGTTGGACTCTCAAACCCTAGACTCTTTTTTTTATTTTCTATATTTCCCTTCTTTTTAATTAACTTTATTTCAAAAAGAAAAACTCTGTGAAATTTCTCTTCTTATAATGGAATAAATATCCATTTATGATATAAAATATCATATGAGGTGTTAATACCTAAGAGTTCCCTATGCTAGATGTCAAATATACAATGGAGAAATTGACAAAATGTCAAGCATGCAAAGAAGAACAATAGAAGTGTTAGAGAAGATGCATGCAAGATGACAAGTGGCTTTGGCAAAGCAACAAATGACAAGAGAAGTGACAAATGTCCATAGCCAAATTTTATAAGTAGGGCTCTTTCGTGGGATGAAAGACACACTAAAAATATTTAGAGGAAATTGTAGAGAGATCAACTGTAGAATTCCTTTTTGGAGAAAAGTGAAGTGATCTTTTAGATATCTATTATCCTTTGTATTGTTATTATCATCGATTTCGCAACACTTCTCTATTTTTCCAATCTCACTTTATTTTATCTATTTTTCCAATCTCACCAATTAATTCTCTCCTACTATCTCGATTTACTCTCTTATATTTTTCTTACTCCAATTCTCAATTCCCATTCACTTTTCTCTCTCCAATTTCCTTTCTTACTATCTTCTCTTTCCATGTGAATATCATTCTCACACTCTAATTTCAATTTCTCTCTCTCCGTCTTTACTTTGCCAAGCCTTATACGAGGTCACTTTTTCTTCCTCACACAAAAAAAACTTCACAAAAGGGGCCATTATTATGGGTTTTTGCTGTTGGGATGTTGGTGTTGGGTCATCATCGTTGGGTCGTTGCTATTGGGTAATCACCGTTGGGCAGGGGCGGAGCCAAGAAATAGAGGGAGGGGGGGCCAAATTTTTTCGGGTATGAGCATAGTGAGTCGGATCGTGTCGGATCGATTTAAGTTGCGAGAAATTCAAGCAAGTAATAAATCAAAGTGATTTAATGATCATCGTTGATTAATCACGGACACCTATATTTGAGCTCTGACTAAGCAGATTCACAGAAGAAGAAAAAAACACTTAGAGATTTTAGATAGAAGATAGATCAAATCTTTACCCAATGGTCCATATTACTTCTTAGCTTTAAAAAAAAACTACTTGGCATATTCGAACCCACGAACTCACATGAGATAAAATCTTCCCTTTTACCAACTAGTCTATGTAAACATTGAGCAATAAAGTAAAATAAATGCAATTTCAATAGGGGGACCAAAGAGTAAAAACCTTTTTTTACATATAAAATATTTTTTTAAAATCTTGGGGGCACCATGGCCCCCATGTCCCCCCTTCCCTCCACCTCTGATGTTGGGTCGTCACTGTTGGGTTGTTGCTATTTTGTTGTTGGGCTGTTTCTATTAGGTCGTTGCTATTGGATTATTTCATGCTGGAGACGTTTCCTGTTGGGCTTATTTATTTTGTCCAAGCTTCACATGTGTATTAACCTATGCTCAGCTTGCGAGGGGGTGTTGAGCTTATTTGTTGCTTTGGTCTTTATGTAGTTATATTTGCTATTGGCCATTATCTTTAGTTCGGAATTTTAGGGTTTGTGTCTTTAAACATGTTTTAGCCGTGAAAGGCATACCCATTCCGATGTAGTATCTTTCATTGAAAAATTCAGATTTCTCTCTAAAACTACCAAAGCTAGCCTCCATGGCTGAGGCTTTATGAATCTATTCATGCTCGGCTTTATGAATTTGTTCATATGTGATCATAAGTTTAGGAGTTTTATCAACTCATCATTACCAGGCTTTGCAGCATGCCAGTATATCCAACAACATGCAGGCTTGAATTTCAACATTGAGCTGTTGTATAGTGCGGGGCCCATGTTCCGGCACTGTTATCTAAAGTATAGCGACATAACGACAACGGTTTGCCATAATGGTGACTTGGACCTAGGCTAAAATTCTCAAAAGGTTTAGGGTTCAATTCTCACTATGTGCAAATAATTCGTTGTGGCAACGATCATTGGCCATAGGTAGGGGAATTCCTTAATGGCCCGAGATTAACCCGGTTCATATGGGGTCGCCTTGCATGAATCACATGGATTAGTCGGAAGCAAAAATAGTTTTGAATATCATTGTTATAAAAAGAAGTAATGGTTACATTTTTATTTTAAAGACCCTATACATATTTTTATATTTAGACATTTATTTAATATTTATCTTATTTTGTAAATTTTATTTTAAAAATCGCTGGTTAACTCCTTTTCTTTTACATTTTAATTGAAAATATAAACTGCAATAATAGGGTTGATCATTCGATTTTCGGTGTATGTTATGACCACAACCGACACTAAACCAAACAAGGTTCGGTTATGCTATTCTATAACCCAACCAAATCAAATAACTGAATAACCAAAAAAAATTGGTTATTCAATTATTAGTTAGGTTTTTGGTTAACCAAATAACAGAATATTTAATTTTTTAATTTTTTAATTAATTTATTATTTATTTTTATTTATTATTATTTTTTAAAGAAGTAGGAATTACAAAGTAATACATAATTTAAAGAATCATTAAATATTTTCAATATTTATTTAAAAAATAGCAATATTTCAGCGAGCAAGTGAAATTTGAAAAAATGATGGCAGAAACACGGAATAAAGTACATGTCAAAACTTAATAGTCAAAATTGAAAATTCAACTATGCATTATAAGATTATGAGAAAGAAAAGAAAACGTCGTCATTTTCCTTTTTTTTTTTATCAAACTCCGAAATGACGTTCTTTTATAAAGAAAAAAATAAAAAATAAAGATAAATCGATTTTCGATTATAACCAAAATCAAATGAGTCATTACCTAATCGAATTTAATAACCGAATAACCGAATTTTTTTGTTTAACCTATCCATTTTGTTTGCTCTAACCTGTACGGTGAAGAACTATTCCAGGGTTCCCAAATCCCAAGTCTCAGGTTAGGCCCACTGAACTCTGGTCCCAATTCAATCTTCTATGCAATTTCTCAGGCTGTATTTGGTATCCGGTCAAAGCGTGGACAATCAGAGTTTTCTATTTTCTGTCCGTGCTTATCCAATGTTTGGTATCCTTTTTAGGCTGCCCTCTGCCCGCCGGATAACTTTTCAGGCACGGTCAAATAGGTGTCAACTCCCTTTTTTTTATCTGATTTTGATGGTAGGTTATTTTTATCCAGGCTCAACTTTGATTGTGCAAAGACAAAAAAAACCTTCTTTATTCAAAAAATTAATTAATATATTAAATTAAATTATTATACTAATTAATTTAATTTATTTAAATTATAATATTAATTA
>JAOWBN010243715.1:0-11940 GCA_028565015.1 Pinguicula moranensis | reverse complement strand
ATTAATTCATTTACAATTTATCTCTCATACGCTCGAGAAACGTTTTTCTCTCATCTCTCTCTTGATTCTTCGACTTTCCGAAGGCTAAACTACTGGTTTTCCGGCGATTCATGAGGTTTTTGGTAAATGTGATCGGCGAGATCGATTCTACTTGTTAAGGTCTACGTTTTGGTTATACTTTCGATCTAGTTTTGCTTCTTTGAAGTTTGAAAATCCTGGTTTTTTGTGCTGTTTTGTGAGTTGCTTCTTAAAGTGACATTATTAGCACGTTCTTAGGAATTCTTTAGACTTCGGTTAAACATCTTAGGTTGGATATGTGATTGAATGTTCGTTGTCTTTTAAGATTTGTTCGAACTTGTTGTATCTTGTAATTTTTCGAAAGATAATATACGCTACGAGAGCATCCGATTCCGGAGCTCAATGAGGATTAGCCGGATCTAAGAAGACGGTGAACCTCGAGCCTTAAATTGTGTCTTGTTTACATTTTCTGTATTTTCTTTATATACGAACTTCAACTATACGCCTACTAACAAGTTTATTAAGTGTTAAGAAAAAAAGAGAAATTCAATAAGAATCTCAACACAAATGAAAATAGTTTTAGACCCCCCTGGGCCACATCACAGCAACATGAGGTCAAGGCAAGGCAAGGATCCAAGGTACTAACTAAGCCTACATTGGTGGAGGAAAATCCATTAAGCGCTCTTTACCATACTAGATGTTGTTGGACCTATCCCAGCCTCTTTTGGGCCTTCGACAAAAAATGAATCTGAGCCACTGACAGAGACAGAGCAATCTTGTCAGAACATTAAACATGGTGGGTCATTGATAGTCCATACTGGGCTACAGACAGAGAACTCGGCCCAGACCACAGTATCCTTAAATGATAAATTGTTTCCATTATCTATGGACGAGTCTACTCAAACTCGGAACAAATCAGAAAAGAAAAGACTCTCGGGAATAGAAAATGCAGAAAAACAGCGGCAACAACTTCAAATGACGATTGATTTCTACCAAGATATGGCGAGTGCCCTGGAGAAAGCCGAGCTAAGCCGTCGGGAAGCAAAACGTGCAATCAAGTCAGCAAAATAACTTCTTGATAAAAGTCATAGTTTAACTCCGGAGGAAATGTTAACTCTAGATCGTAAATTAGAAAAGCTCACTAGTGCACCTGAATTAGAGCATTTGACTATTTTGGAGCTAATAGAAGCTCATAACTATAGAAACACTTAACTAATTGGAAGCAAAGCGGAGGCTTAGGAGGAAGGATATAAATAACATAATCAGCAAGAACACAAAATTTTCATTATTGAGAAAATGCTAGAAAATTCGGAAGAATCCAAGAGCATATGTGTCGTTACCGCCATATATGAAGCCTTAAACCATCGAGATGCGGTGACAATCTAGAAGATTCTTGGACCTAACCTCGAGTGGTGGTTCCACTGCCCCCATCACACCAGTTCTTGATGCAACTCCTGACCGAAAAATCACAGATCGGATTCAGCTTCGATCCACAATGTATTTCATCCGTAGGATCTACCGTTCTCTTAGAGGGCTACGATGGGCATCAATCCTTTGCTTAGGTTCACACATGGACCATCATCAATGGTGTAATCACTCAAGTCAGGGAGTATTTCAATACATCCCTCACTGTGATGAAAATTGAAACCGCAGACGAGTCAATTGCGAACTAGCCGGACTTTCAGTAATAGTAGTAGCAAAAGTAACATTTCGTCCCTCCATTACCCATCGATCTGGGAAAGTAGCAAATCCATACACCTGTCCTTAGGATATAAAAGTACTCTTCCAAGGTGTAGTGAGATATAGATTGCAATAGCTTACGAGTGTGTTTATTTTCTACTCCAATAAGCGGATGGGGATATCTTGCTGGTGTCCATGTTAAATACGAATACGAAGTATTTATGAATTTTTTGAAAGTATTGAAACTCGTGGTTACGCAAAAAGGTTTTCTCTAATTATTAGCCGGTTGCTCATACAATGAAAATAAGTAAACGAGAATAACTAATTAATAAACCTGACTCAAAAAAATTGAAATTAATCATCATTACTATTGATTTGGCATATTTAATATTATTATAAATTCTCAACACTTTTGTAACAAGCTTAGTGATGCAATATTTAATTGACATATTTACTTGCCGGTTGGTATATAATCAATTTAATGAACTGGTATTGTATCAAAGTACAACATTAGTACAAGGAGGCCAATGGTATCGATGACACAAGCAAAGCAGGGAACAACCGCGAGCTATAATCAACGAATTCTGCTGGAAAGGGATCTATCAAAGGAAGTGTGAGGAATGTTATAATTGAAGAGATGCAACTTGCCTTATTTTAAAAAAAACATTAGCCATTCATAACTTTAATAGGGACCCAAGCCTCGCGGGTCATGTACTCTGGGATTTATACCATCAAGATAGGGCTATGAGATCATATATAAGGTTTGGTCCTCACTTGAAGATGATAATAAATACAAGTTTCTAAATAGAAAAAATGGAATGAACGGCTTGAACTGACTCATGTTGATCATCCAATTTTATTTTCTCGGGTATCCATTTTTAGACATTTTTTAAGATGGCGTAAAAATAAATGAGGTTCGAACCCATATTACTTTTTTTCTTTTAAATAACCTGCTACACATTTATAAGTTTATTTTATATTTATTTTTATTAATTTTGTGATCTAATGATTAAAGTAATATTTAATTCTCCAAAAATCCCTGAAATTTCACCTACCTACGAGACACCATATTTTATACCTATAGTTCTTTTCTCATTCTTATTCTTATTTTATACTTTTTGAGTGTTTAGAAAAACTACAAAAGAAATAGAAAAAGTTATAAAAATAGCGTTTGCAATCAAATTTTTTAAGATAAATAAGGTTCTCTTTTATACCTCTTAAAAATTAGATTTTTTTTAAATTTTTTTTCTAGATTATTTCAAAAACAATGTTTTAAAAATCCACTTTTGCTTCTCATTCTTTTTTTTAAGTCTAAACTCATTTTTCTGAAATAAATAGGAGACTACTTTTTTCTCTCCTACTTTTAATAATATTTTTTAAATAAATAAAAGTTATTTTAAAAAATTCAACTGTAAACACTTATTGATTATCTTAAAAACATTGACTTTTAATACTATTTCTATTTTTTCATAGTTTCCCAAACACTCGAAAAAATAAAATGAAAAGTAAAATGAGAAGGAGAATGAAAAGCAAAATGAGAAGTGAAAGAAAAAGTAAGAGAAAAGAACTATAAGTACTCCCAAATAGTGTTTAGGGGTGGGCATTTCATGTTTCGAATTCGGAAACGAATTCCGATCTCAAAATTCAATTCGAAAATTTGGATGTGATTCGGTAACTGCTTCCGAATTCAATTCAGATTGGATCGAAATTAGGGTTCTTCTAAATTATAATTTTTTTTTTAAAAAGTTGCTTATTGTTGAAACGACGTCGTTTTGTTTATTATTGAAACAACGTCGTTTCATCTATTTGACAAAACATTAAAAAATTGACTCGACTTATTACTAATTTCTCATTTCTCTCTCGTGCCTCGTCATCTATGACAGCCGACAAAAACATAATTGAATTCAAAATTTCGAAGGTCTTGTTGTAGAAAGTCGAAGTTGAAGGTTTGTTTCATTATTGCAGAAGCATAATGAAACGAACGGCCGTTGAACAAACCATAGATGATACAGCGCAAGACAGAAAAGTGTCCTGCGCTATATCATTTCTTGTTGTCATCGTCTCTTCATCTTCGGTTTACTCTTCAATCTTCATCCCGCAGCTTGTGGTCTTCGATTAAAGGGTGGTACTTCAAGTTCGTTTAGTTTGTGTGATTTAGGGTTACGAAATTGTGTGTTTTCTTTGGCGCTACTTCAATTTTGATTCAATTTGTTTGTTGAATCTGCAATTTTGATTTATTTGTTTGTGTGATTTAGGGTTACGAATTTTGTGGAAGAACGGTATCATCTTGTTCTATTAGTAAGATGATCAGTAATTCTATTGTATTAGAGATGAAGGATGCAATTAGATTTCTTGTTCATTATGATAGGATATGTCTTGTCATTTGTAAAAAACAGAACTAGAAAAAAATTTGTGCTTGATTTGGGTGCTGCTGGTATTGCTACATATCTGGCTATTCACAATTTAAATATATCTACTCTAGCCCAAGTCCCCTTCCTTTCGGGCTCATAAATAGGAATTTCAATTGTGCTGGTTCTGGTGACTACTTGATGAAGGCAGAAGCCATTTTCCTCTGTTGATTGTTGTAGCAAGTATGTAGTTTTTGTTCATAGAGAAGAGCACTATTGAATCAGAGCTTAGCTTGTAAATCTTCGAAGGTTTCTTCTCAAAGGTAAAAAAATAAATAGAAAAGGTTGTTCTTCATTGTAGGTTCCTTTCGGTACATAAAATGATTGAAACTTAGGTACAAACTTAAGTTCTGGGATCTGGCTATTTTTGTAAGAAGTAGAAGCAAAACTGAAATGTACATGTTTTTGTCTATTTTTGTTTCTTACAAAATCATGAATATATGTACATTTCAAATTTAATCAAATCTGCATCATTGATGGTTTTGGCTATTTCTGTTTCTCCATGGTCATGAAAGGCCTCTCTGTTTCTCCATGTTTTTTTGGTTTTCTAGCTTATGATATATCAAGTTGGCCTCTTGATATAGAACTTTATGAGTTATTAGGGGGAAAAGATGAAAGAGAACTTTAGCTTCTTTTTTCTCCAAACATTATGTTGAAATATTCTACTTGTCCACTTTTGCTTTGAAATATTCTGCTTGTTCTATTAGTAGGTTTCTTAGAATTGTTTCTTTGATCTTTTAATAGACTGAACCTCTGGGTTTGAGAACTTATTTTATGTCTACTAAGGGTACAAGACCTCTTATTTTTTTGGTTTTTTTGTGTTGTATGACAAATCACTGCATAAATGTGATTTGTTGTATGCATTCTTTCTGTTTGTATTTGTTTCCACTGATGTCATTATAACATAACACAGAGACTTGTGCATTTGAATACTAAAGAAGAATCTGTTTGTCACGTGGAAATGCTCTAAGCAATTTATTCATCAATTCCTGAATTTCCTTGCAGCATTTAAAGAGAGGCTTCTTCGTTGAACCAACGATAATCACAGATGTGACAACCTCAATGCAAATATGGAGAGAGAGAAGGTATTTGGCCCCGTTCTTTGTGTTAAAACATTTTCAACTGAAGAAGAAGCTATTGAGTTGGCCAACGACACCCAGTGACTCAACTTTAACCACTTACAATATAGTGTGGTTATTGAATTCGCAATCTTTCTCTATAAATAAACCCACTTCTTTGTATTGTTTTTCATTTTAGTTATGTCTTGGCTGCTGCTGTACTATCACAAGATCTTGAAAGGTGTGAGCGGATTGTTAAGGTAATAATCTAACATATCAAAACACATGCCACAACTTTCTGTTTCTTGCTTTTCTATGTTACGAGGTTCCCAACACCCTTGTCTTTAGTTATGGGCTCCAAACCCAGCTACGCACCTTGATAGCTACCCTAGGTACACTTGATAGACGACCAGGGGGAATAGTCGAGTACTATGCATGGCTTTTCGGAATGGGACCTACTAATTTATTGGATAATATATTCAATTTAGTATTGGGCGAGACAACTGCTCGTCTCACTGAGATATTGTCACAATCACCATTTCCACAATATTCTGTCAGAGCAGAAGGATAGCACAACACAAGGCTACGGGCATTTTAGTTATGTCTTGGCTGCTGTTGTACTATCACAAGATCTTGAAAGGTGTGAGCGGATTGTTAAGGTAATAATCTAACAGATCAAAACACATGCCACAACTTTCTGTTTCTTGCTTTTCTATGTTACGAGGTTCCCGCCTATCATCATGAAGTATCCGGCAGTAGACCTCTTGTCTACTGAATTCCTCGCCCAGTCTGCATATGTTTATCCCTGAATATTCAGGTGGTCAATATTCCTAAAAGCAAACCCTCTCCCTTGTAACCCTTTCAACTAGCGTACAATCCTCAAGGCAACTTCCTTATGTTCTTTCTAAGGATTGTGCATGAACTGATTGATCACCCCTATAACGTAGGCTATGCTAGGTCAGATATGTGCTAATTATATAAATTTTTCGACCAAATGCTGATATCTCCTCAAATTGGCTAGGGCTGCACTTTCTACAACCTGTAACTTATGATTTAGAATAGCAGTTGTGTCAGCTGGCTTGCAGTCCATGAGTCCAATTTCTACTAGAAGATCCAGGACATACTTTCTTTGTGAGATAAAGATCCCTTATTTTGACAATAGAACCTCTATCCCCAAAAAGTATTACAACTATTCTAGATCCTTCATTTCGAGTTCGTTGAACAAGTTTTTCCGTAATTATGCAATCTCGGTTGTGTCACTTCCAATAATCACCAACATCAATAATCAAACAAGTGACTAACTCTCCTCTCCTTTTTAGGAAAAGAGTATGATCAAAATTACTTTTCCTGTACCCATACTTCTTCATAGTTACAGTGAATCAATCGAACCACGCCCTGGGTGACTGTTTCAAGCCATATAGGGTCTTCTTTAGCACATATACCTCGTTCTTCCTGAAATTGTTTGAGAAACACGGTGGTGCCTCCATATACACTTGTTCCTTTGGATCACCGTGAAGAATTGCATTCTTCACATCAAATTGGTGAAGTGGCCAGTCTAGATTTGCTATCATAGAGAATAACACTCTAATAGTATCAATCTTAGCTACAGGGGATAATGTCTCAGAGTAATCAATCACATGTGTTTGTGTCTATCCCTTTGCAACCAGATGAGCCTTGTATCTTTCAATCGTTCCATCTGCCATGTGCTTCACAATGAACACCCATCTGTAGCCAATCGCACATTCCCCAACTGGTAATTCATATTCGTAACATGTACCATTCTTGCCTAGAGCACTCATCTCATATCCATTGTCTAGCGCCACTCCTTACTCTGTTGGGCTTCCTATACCATCTTTGGTAATTTTTCAGAATAGAGTGTCGTAGTAAATACCTGTACCGACATTCTTGTGGCTCATACTGCTTCGGTGTTATGCCCCGAGTACTTTGACATGGCAAGACATATCGAGCTAGCTCCTCTACCCCGCTTCCCTATCATGGTCAACTGTAACAGATGTACTGTCAGAATCAAGCTCCAAGTGAAAGGGACTTACCTCGGGGATACCATATGTGTGAGATAGTGATGTCATTGGGCTAGGCGATATGGTGTCCACACCATCAGGGCGTTCGGGGGTCGTTCTATGTCAACAGGGGGCATCCTAGTGGTTCCTTCGATTGCTCTCTAAGGACATCTTGTGAAAAGTCAACAGATGTCGGGCCAAGGAGCCAACTCAACGGATCACCAGTAGAGGACTGACTCTCCTCTTGACCAGTGGGTTGGATACTGTAATAATACTCAGTCTCGAGAAAATCACAGTTGATGGTAGTATACATATGGAGGGTAGGTGGGTGGAAACAACTGTAGCTTTTTTTGTTGACCCCATACCCGACATACATGCACTTAATCGCATAGGGTTTGAATTTTTTCCATTTGGCCTTATGGAAAAAGATTGAACATCCACGGGGTGATGGATAAGAGAAGATGGCATAGGGACCTAGTCAATTAACATCTTGATAGGCGTGTGAAGGTGTAGGATTTTTGGATTTTTGTGAATAGGCGATTTATGAGGTAGGCAACAGTAGTAACAGACTCAAGCCAAAAAGATGTAAACACACGGGACTCATGCAAAAATACTATTGTGATCTCAAGAATCGACCAATTTTTTCGCTCTACAACCACATTTTACAAGGATGTATGAGCACATGTGATTTGGTATACTAGAACCTGATCCCATAATAAAGTTTGCATGGTTTGGTTGACATACTCCCTCCCATTATTAGATCGAATGACCTAAATCTGTTTCTAAAATTGAGCTCGTACCATGGTGTAAAAAGCAATGAAATTTGTAGGTACTTCAGATTTATGTTTCAAAAAATAGACTCAAGTCATGCAGGTAAAGTTATCAATAAATAGCAAAAACTATTGAAACCGATAGGACTAGAATTCGGGAAAGGACCTCACACATCGGAATGAAATAACATAAAAGTAGACATAGTACGACTAGAGTACACAGGGTACAAATGTTTATGACTTTTCGCAATAATACAAGTATCACATGAAAAAAGAGTCAAATATTTGGAGCATTGAGGAAACAAAACTTTAAGATAACTTGTGGATCGATGTCCTAAACGAGGGTGCCACAGCCATGCTTATCAGTCAGTTATCCCGTATAGAGATAAGCAACGGGTCGGGCCTATTTATCCCAGTGCGGCACACCCGAAAAAAATAGGTAAACGGGCTAGGCCCACCCATTTTTTGTGTTGGCCGGTCGCGGGCTCAAAATTGGAGCCCACAGTTTCGGCATGCCCGCACACTTTTATATAATAAATAGTAAACAAATAATTTAATTGCATAAAGAGTAGTGTAGCCTAGTGGTTTAAGTGCTGGGTGTCTTGAAAAGGAGGTTATGGGATTGAATCCCACTTCCTTCCTACATTTTCAAAAAAATAATAATATAAATAATTAAAATTGAAAAAAAAAATGATGAGTGGTAAGCTAAATGGGTGGGCCCAGGCCCACCTATTTTACTTAAACAAGCGTGTCGAGTTGAAAAATTCAGTCTGAGCCGCCTCATTGACATAGTATAGCCCTCTATGCTAAGTGTCACGCCCAATGATTATTCTCGTCTGAATATCCTGTAAGAGACATAAAGTATGACACCTCAAAATTGTACAATTAAGCTCATTTGTCACATGGCTAATTGATAAAAGCTTACAAGATAACGAAGGAACATATAAAAAAAATTGACAGCTTTAGAGACGGAGGTAGCTCAATAGACCCAGCGCCCTGAACAGGTGCCAAACCCCCATTAGCTTTCTGGATACAAGATTTCGTAGGAACATAGGTAACCCATATGTCCGATGAATCATTGGTCGTGGTGTCTATGGCCCCACAATCGAACAGCCATGGTCAAAGCATTCCACCTCTAGTTTCCCGAAAAGTGCATGCGACAAGATTGGTCTCATCAAAACACCAATGCATGAAATATTTTGGATTAGTGAACTGGGTTTGGATGGGATTTATGAGAATTTGGAGGTTTTTTTGTAATTTTCGGGAAAGAATTGGATCTTTTGGGTGTTTCGGATTTTGTTGGGACTGTATATGGGAAATCGGACAAGTTTGGGACATGTTTCGAGATTTCCAGAAGGTATTGTGATGTATTTTGGGTTTTCATTTTTCTGGGGGTTGTATTTCAAGTTTCAATTTTTCTGGGAGTGTATCTCGGATTTTTGTCAAGCTAGAGGGATGTATCAAAACCTTCGGGAAGCTTGGGGGCGTATTTGTAATATTTAACAAACCACAGGGATGTAACGACAATAATAAAGAGGCAAAAGGATTTGAGAGCAAGGGTTTGCTCTTAAACCCATTACCGAGTTACTCTGACATTTTTGCCATTCAATTTTCTTCCTGCGCAACCCCACGTGCGATGGCTTCTAACCCAGATGTCGTCGTGATTGCAGTCGCTGCCACATGTGTTGGTAGCCAAAGAGTTGCTCACCGCGGTGGTGGCTGCACCATATGCGTTCCTCGCTTCTTAGCATCGGGATCCATTCTGGGTACCTGATGCATTTAAAGCATACTTCAAGTGCATGCCCCCTCCCCTTTTACAATTTGGGCACCACAGCTTTGATTTGTACCCATCGTCGGCTCGGAATGATGATTTGACAAAATATTTTGTCGGATCAGATCGAGTTTTAACAACCAAGCCACTTCCGACGCCTGGGGTTGATTGGTCACTGTTGCTCTTCGCCGGGTTCAAAATATTAAGGCGGGCTACTTCGCGGTGGACAGTGGACTACACGACCTCGACTGTGGAAAGAGGATCCTCGCTTTTTATCGTGTCAAAATCCTCGTTGATTCTTGAAAGAAACTGGAAAGGACGTGTCTCTTGCCAAAGATGGTGGAATGTCGTGATATCCACAGCGCATTTCATCGGGTTAGGTTGCCGCAGGTCGATTTCTCTCCAGATTCGTTGGAGAGTGTTGTAGATTTGTTCCAGGGTACCCGAGTCTTGCTGTTCGCGATTTTCTCACACGATCAGGTCGAAAATTTGAAGTGAATCATTTCCATCGTTGTTGTCGCCAGGCCATCTTAAAGGTCTTTGGCTGATGAATATTCGGAAAAATTATTTATCAAGTTGGGTTCAATCGACTAAAGAATCCAGTAGAATACGCTGAGGTAAATTTTCTGCCACTAGGGAAAATACGGATCATTGGTTGCTATAGATGGGGATAGCAAGCGAGGTGCTGTAATTTACCTCGGCTTCTAATCGCCACTTGTATTAGCCTAGACTATAAGGTGTAATTTTGGTCGTTGAGCTTTACGATGATGACAACATTCAGGGTATTCTCCAAAGGGTTCATCTTTTGGAGTAAGTGAGTGATTTGGGTAGAGAGATCTTGTGTTTGGCTCGTCGCAAACAAGGCTACCAGAGATTTTGGCGGAGGAGCTTTGTTGGATTCGTCGCCGAACATTGTTGATACTAACTATCTCCTTGATTAGTAGATGATGAGGTATATGTTGGATCCAAAGATTAGGATCTGTGTCTGTTCTGATACCATGTTTAGCGAAAGTTTTAGGTAACGAACAAATATACTTTTATTTGTTAATTCTCTTAGACTATGATACATGAAAATATTGAGTGGTTTGTATCTAGTTTAGAATAGGGACGATCCCGTGAGATAAGGAAATGATTAATTTACATTAATTCTTTCCGTTTACAAGATTATGCTCAAATCTTCCCTAATGGTTACCAATCTAACACTTTAAATACATACTTTCAGAACTACTAGACCATTGTTAGAATCGAACAACACACACGATCAAGGAGAATTGAGAAAATAGAACGAAAATAAAAATTTGATTTAAGTGGTTCACCCAAATTAATTACTTCCACGGCGGCTAGGATTCTTTATTTTACTATAATATTTTCGAATACATAGTACAATAGGAATTAGGAGTATTTATATGCAAGAGTTCTAATAAGGTTTGAATTCTCCATGGACTAATCGAAAGACATAATTGTCCCTCCACTAGTTGGATCGGCGATATTAGGGTCTTGATCTCATTAGGCTCCATACATCAACAACCATTGCACATGCTCAGCAAGTTTAGCAATATGAACAAGCTTGGCTTTGAACTTTTAACCTCCATTGAGACTACACAGGTTTAAGATTGATCTGATCATGAGAAGAAATCAAGCGCGAAACAAGCAAAACCATTTCAGTAAAGATGTGTTCTATTATTTCTAGACCTTCTGAGAGAGCAGCACAAGCAGTCCCTGTGGACCAACTAGGATTTCATTAACAAAACTGATGAGTCCAAACCATACAATCGGAGTAACATCAACTCCGATGAGCGGCGGGATAATCTTCCGCGTCTGGGCAAGAATCGGCTTCGTCGGCGCATATGCCACCACGTACGGGAACTCCTCCACCGGCAGCTTTGGATACCAAGACATGAAGATTCTCAAAATGAAGAGAAACCCAAATGCAGACAGAAATGGACCGAGAAAACCAATCGCCAACTTCGCCGTCTCACTGTCAATGTCCATCAGCAACGCCGACGGAAACATTCCGGTGAATGAGTCGTCCACAAATGCTGCCGCCGGGAGAAAGAGACGGTGTGTGGCTGGAACAATTGAAGATCCTACCCAACAGCATGTTGTGTAACTCTGTTTTTTTTTTTCGGATTTGAAATCCTGGGATTTGATTCTTTGTTGCTGGGGAGTTGAGGTTTCTGACTTCTGTTGTTGGATGAGGTGATGATTGTAACAAGA
>JAOWBN010243714.1:0-23741 GCA_028565015.1 Pinguicula moranensis | reverse complement strand
TCCATACTATGTTCATCCCGTAGCAGATTTATGTTTGCAACGAAGAGATCGAACTGAGAATTCAGTCCACCCGCAACGTATGAAATGAGGTCATCATCAGAGAGTTCTGCCCCTGTAGCTCGGAGTTCAGCAGCGATCTGTTTAGCGGAATCAATGTAATCAGGGCACGATTTTGTGCCTTGTGATAAAGTTTGAAGTCGACGCCTGAGATCGAACAATTCTGTCTTCGATTTCCCCCCAAATTTATTCAAAAGGTACGCCCAGACATCTGCTGAATTTTTGAGATGGAAGACTTGATTTAGAACCTTAGTAGTCAGTGTGGAATTAATCCAGCTAAGACAGTATTGGTCTTTTTTGTACCAAGTGATAAAATCAGGATTTGATTTCTGGAGGTTCTCTGCATTTCCAGCAGCTGCTTCTCCAGTTAAAAACTCAGCAAGAGCTTTTTCAGTGCCATTCACGATCTGCATCAGATCGTTGCTGCGGAGGATTGGGCTGATTTGTGAAGACCAGATTAGATAGTTATGGCCGTCACATTTTGTGATAATCACAGGGGGAAGGCTAGGAGCAGTGAATTGGGAAGAAGCCATTTCACGGGACAGAGAGTTACTAGTTGCACACAGGCAAGAAGAGACCACTCACCTTTTTTTGGATCTTTAGAAAAAAGATGAGATTAAGGTCTAAACAACAAGAATTCCAGCGGCAGAAACAGCAAGAATCAATATGAATTCTCAAGTGTTCCAGCAACAACAATAGATGAAGAAGCTGAGAAGGAACTGATGGATTTAAACAATCTGAAAAGAGGCGTGAGCCAAGCGCTCTGATACAATGAAACAATTTCAAGAATGTTAAAGAAACGTTTGAGAACACTTGAGAGAAGAAAATACAAACTTGGTAAGTTCTTCAATATCTTATTCGTGTAGTATGTATACAATATATAGATGGTGTTTACAATGAGAATGCAATCTATACATGGCTATTTGTTTTGTCAAGATTTGCTAAGATTTGATTGTGTTGACTATACACATCTAGTTCCTAGATTTTAGGTAGGCTTGGCGGCTATGTGTCCCTCTTTCCAACTTGTGTAGATTTGATTGTGAGAACAAATCTAGTTCCTGGATTTTAGGTAGGCTTGGCGGCTATGTGTCCGTGTCTCCAACTTGTGTGTTGTTTGCATCACTAACAGGATAGACTATAAGTGGAAAAATTATAAGAAAATAATTGGTTTTGAATTGATGATTACACAGCGTGGATTTTATTCTTGAGCATGTGGTAGTTGTTCTCGAAGAATTTAGGATACAAAACCATATTTTTTTCATTACTTTAGATAATGCTTCAAATAATGACCTTGCATTTAGCCAACTAAGTCTCAAACTTACGAACCAATATAATCTTAATCTTTTACATAAAAAGGTGTGTTTGTCATACTTCAAACACTAGTATATAAAGTGGCGTGGATAAAATCGAGGAGGTATGCATTATAAGATCATGAATAGTTGACAATTCAAAATCTTATTCATTTTTCAAAAATGTTTTTATGATGCCACTATTGAATTGTCTGGTTTTTATTATCCGACCTTTTAAAAAGTTTTGAAACGAATTAGTATAGTTGCGACAAGATTTTTCAAAAACCAACATGACGAATAGCTCGGTCCTACTGTAGCCGTAGCCGACATGATTAGAAAATTCAATGCTTATTGGTAAAATATTCCCTTTATATTGTTATGCAATGATTTTAGGATTCTAGGATAAAATCCAACGGTTTGATGAGAGGTCTTTTCATTCTTGGTGGCATTGTTGGTAAAGATTATGATGCTATAATAAGAAAGTGCAACTAACTTTGTCGTGAAGTATATTGTAAATATGAATCAAAGTTATGTCGTGATGAAACCAAGAAAAGAATCGGAGGGTTGCGGATATATGTTATTCCAATATATTGGTTTACACCATACAATTGTTGGAGAGAAAAAATACACAAAAAAAGTGAAGCACGCACTCGACTTTGTTGCCCAAAAATTGCTTGTCTTTGTTATTAACAAAAAAACATATTTATATGATTTAAATAGGGTACATCAGTATTTTTCTATTGACATGACAGTTAACCATATAGTTCACTTCTGGGTTATGGTCGTTATTCGTTCTCTTTTGCTGATGGGTTGAGGTAAATAAGCTTGTTATGACGAGTTAACTCCTTGTCAGAAGGATGCATGTGTCCACCTCAAAGGAAGTCATAATTCATACGAGGTCATTCCCCTCGGACCCATGTGTTGCGGACACGAGGTGGAACCTTCAAGGCGCGAGCCATCATTAGAGGTGTCCTTGGGACTTAGATGATTTCTTATGTCCTCTAGGCGACAAATGGATATATCTCTTGATGTTTTTTGTCCCACATCATGAATCTACCAAGTTTAAGGATTATAAAAATACAACCATTTAACTTTATGGACTTTTATCACTTTTACTTTGACTTCGCATGATGCTTGTGTTCCTTCCAGTTCATTTTCCTCTCTTTTCTTCCACTCTTCTACAACCATTGGCCATTTCCACTTTTAATCTTCTTTGCGATCCCTTGACATAGTATCGTAGCACTTGGATATTGAATATCATGATGAAATCAGGAAAATCTAGAGGTTTTGGCAAGACGTCTGGGCTAGTTGCATGGTCAGCGATTAGGGTCAAAACCTGAAGGTCGGAGTGATTTGTTGGCCGGCTTGCCTCCAGTACCTATTCTTTAGTTATATGTAGTTCTTTAGGTCCGTACCATAAGAGCGACCCGACTAAGGAATTCTTTTGATAGTGGACCAACGGGATCTAAATGAGATTACAACCGAATTACATATTCTGACCGATTATGGCCTATTTGCTCCTGCTTTGAGGATGAGATCCTCCACCCTCCAAAGGAGTGTTTTACCATTTTAAAGCCCATTTACAAGCGGGACTTAATTTACCCATCCACCCCTTCATCATCAATTTCCTCCAGGTATGTGGCATAACCTATTCCAGTTAGTCCCGAATGTGTACATCCACCTCATTGCATTCATCATTTTGTTCTAGATCCCATATTTAAAGCCTGGTATTGGTAAGTTTTTTGCCTTCTTTCGAGCCATTGTTAATTTGGCCCGAAAGGACAATAGGGGTGTGGATCTTCATCTCCATCCGAGGATGAAGACAGTATCGTCTATCACTACCTCCAATGGGACTAGAAAAAAATACTTCTTCTTTGTTCGTCTTCCTCCTCCTTTCACCTTGTCTTTTACGACTTCATGGCATGAATAAGTCACATCACCTAAAGCCAATTATTCGCTTCTCCCATGAAATACCACTAATGTAATTCCAAGAAGGAGGGTGAATTGGACTCTCATTTCTTTGTAATTATCTTGTTACTTCAACTTTCCTAGAAGTCAGTACAATAACACATAATCAAACTTATCCACCAGTACCCTTCGAGATGTTTGTTTTCTCTTCGTACAAAGAGATTTGCATTAATAGTAAAACCTCCTCCTTCTCTTCTCCATCGAACTCTTTTCACCTGTAATCTTAAACCACCTCCCTCCTTACCTCTTCTACCCAGGAATGCCTCATGCTCCAGGGGAGGTATCGTACAGTTAAGCCTCCGTGACTGAGTTTTATCTACTATTTTTTCTTCTGTTATTCTTCTGTCGACCCCCCTTGCTTAGTATTATTTTCAAATGCATAGAGTTCAACCATGACTTGGTTTACTCCTTTCCGCCAGCTCTGGAAGATGAGAAGAGCGGACATTAAAGCAGGGAAAGCACCCATGTATCACCCAATGTCCTTGCATCCACCAATTGCTACAAGGACACCCTCGTTAGGCAGAACCCACGCTCTGTGTTTGAACGATTAGGAGCTAGAAAACCTCCACCTAACATTCATGAAGTAAGGAACCATACTGCTTCTCTATTCACCACAAACTTGCCTCGTCAGTGTGAGTCCTCAGACTTAAGGAGGAATTTGAGCAGGCAAGGAAAGATAAGACAACTTAAGATTGCTCAAAAAATTCCTGTGAAGGACTTTCATTTGGCTTTGTCAAATTTGAGGAATCAGATATGGCAGCACTCCTCCTAAAACTTAATAATGTATGGATAGTGTCCTTCAAGCTACAAGCCAACGTAGCCAGATTCCCCAAAACTCAAGTCCACCCGCTAGGCCTCCACAAGTAAAAGTTGCCACCTTGATCCCATTACCTAAGACAAACTTTGAAAGCAAAGGGGATGTTAATGCCTCCACCAGCAAACCGAATACTATTTGGCAAGTGGTAGGAAAATATTCTCAAACTCTAATCATCCCTTCTACGGATATATCAAGTAGTTGGTTGAAGGAAGGTTATGTGGGGATATTGAATGCTAAACATGACTAGAGGATTGCGCACTTGGAATTGAAAGTTGTTGGCTACATTAATATCATTGTTAGCCCCTTGAATGCCTCCAAAATTCTTATATGGGAAGAAGAAAGTATTATCTGGAAAATCTGATTAATAATGATAGTATATGGCTCCTAAATTGGTTAGATGATATACACTCTTGGACTCCAAATATGGATATTGAAAACAATACCAGGACAGCATGGCTTCAAGTCTCTGGCCTTCCTATTCAGTACTGGACTCAACCGGTAAGACACTTGATCAAAATTGATGAGAATTGGTAAGAGACTTGGGACTTTGATCAAGATTGATGAGAATTGGTAAGACACTTGGAACTTTGATCAAAATTGATGAGTGCAGCTTACAACACCGCTATCTAGAAGCTTTTCAGATCTTGATAATGATAGATCAGGGACATAGCCCACCTTCCATACTCCCTATCTCTTTTGAAGATGGAAGAATATATTCTTTGAAGGTTAAAGAGATTGGACCGGAGCAGTTCCAGTTGAGCAAGATCCAATAGTTCTCTAACGTGAGCTCATTTGATTCCACCTTCATGTCATTAGACGCTTGCTCCCTAGATAGTGACCACACAACCACTGATCAACCAGTAAAGTCCCCACTTTCGGAAGTTAAGATGGCCTCTGGTACAAAACTTCCTGCTGCAAAAACTGTTCTGTGTAATGATCTAAAAACTGTCTCAACTGAACCTACAACATCCAAAGAGATTCCAGGACACTCTATGTCTCATTGGTTACCTGTTAAAATTAACTGGTAGCCCTCATTAGCTAAAGTGTTGAATGCTCAGGAGCAAGCCACTTCCTTTGATGAGCCTATCAAAGATAGCTCCCTGATATCCCCTGAAAAAGATCAATGTATTTCAGAGTCTCAGGTCCCATAAACCTCGGAGGAGGCAGAAAATACATCATCCAAAAAGGTAGTAGACACAATCATCACTAACAAAAACATAACTATTTCTCCTATTTCTTTTGATCCTCAGGTAGACCAGCAAGAAGTAGGTGTTGAGGAACTCACTCCAGTGGTTGTGGTCAATCAAACTCACATAGAACATCCAATCCCAGCCATCAACAATGAAGTTGAATTCCCACACATCAACTCTATTTGTCCCAGAGCTCACTCCACACCAAGGGAGAGAAAGACTCAAAGGCAAACACTACAAAGCAAACCTAGAACTATAAGTCAAATAATGGAAAGAATCAGTTCTTTTTTCTCAGACTAAAAAGGAAGGACTTTAGGAGTTGTTGGGTCAATTAGTGTTAAACAGCTGACCTGAGCCTATCACAGCCTGCCCCTCTTCAGAGAAGGACTTATATGTGGATCAACAGTAAATAGAGGCTGATTTTACTATGAATGTGGGTATTGATTTGGGAATTGACAACATCAGAAGGAAACTCGGTCACACCTCAACAATTTGAATACCATAAATAGAAAATACCAAAAGGCAGCTAAAGTATTTAAATGATTGTCATCTCATATAACGTTAAAGGCTTGTGTAACCCGGGAAGAAAGAAGAGAGTACGTGAACTTATTAAGAGGGAGAAACCAGATTTCATCAGTCTTCAAGAAACTAAAATGATTATGGTGGATGAAAGACTATGTAACAAACTGTGGTATGATAGAGAATATGAGTGGATCTATCAGGGCTCAAGAGGACAATCTGGAGGTTTGTTGTGTATTTGGAGCAAAAACAGTTTTAGTAAGGTTAACATCTTATCAGGAGAACGAATTCTAGGAGTAACTGGACATTGGTACAATGAAAACAGTCTATCCAACATGCTTAATATCTATGTCCCGAGAGATTTTACAGCAAAAACTCAGCAATGGAATGAAATTAAAGCACTTTACACCAACAAGGAGGAGAAAAAATGGTGTCTGATGGGAGACTTTAATACCATATTACACAAGAATGAAAGAATGCGCACTGCACACCGTCCAAAAGAACAAGAAATATATGCTTTTAAGAACTTTGTTCAGAACCTTGATCTAGTTTATTTGAGGATGGAAAAGAGGCGCTTCACATGGTATCCAAACTCTTACAAAGCAATGAGTAGACTTGAAAAATTATTGGTAAATAATATCTGGCTAAATCAGAACACAAATTGGATACAAACTGGATCAAGAAGAGAGGACTCTGACCATTTCCCATTAGCCTCTACCTGAAATCCTATAATTGGGGCCCCATACCTCTTAGGGTTCTTGATTGGTTGCATGTGATCAATCCTTTGTGCAGTTGGTAGAAGATATATGGAAAAATCATGAAGTGGAGGGATTTACCAGCTTCAAGATAAAGGTAAAAATTTAGGTTCTCAGGAAGGGTATGAGAGAATGGTATCAATCAAATCCATGGAATTTGTAGGGTACAAGAACTGCTATACTTGTTGAACTCACTGAAAAGGAAATAGCTGCAGAACCTGGGACTAATTTTCTTCAGGGACAGAACATGCTACATGAGATCTACTCTCTGCGCGAACACTTGGATTGTATCACCATGAAATTAGACAGCCAATCCTTACAGCAATCAAGATTAAAATGGCTCCACCAGGGGGATGCTAACACAAAATATTTTCACAACTGCATCCAGAAAAATAGGTCTAGAAATTTGATATCTGGCATTTGAAGCGGAACTGTCTGGATTGCAAATCCTAATGGTATAAAAATTCGTTTTTTACAGCATTTCAAAGAGAGATTCACAAGTCTTATTTAGCCTAGACCTCGCATGGCTAATTGGCATTTCAAGCCACTCACTATCCCAGCACAAAGAGCCGTGATCACACCCTTCGCCGAATAGGAAATTTTGGCTGCTATATACGATTGTGGTAGTTCAAAAAGTCCAGGTGCGGATGGTTTAAACTTCAGATTCATCAAACATTTTTCATGTATGTTGAAGGATGACTTTCTGCAACTGTTCACAGAATTTTACAGAAATTACAAGCTGGTCAAAGGATGCAACACAACCAATATTTCTTGTTTGGCGAAATCATCTACTCCTATGTGTTGTGATGACAATAGGCCTATTACTTTGCTGAGCTCTATTCCTAAAATCATAACTAAAGTGTTAGCAAAACGTCTCATCTCTCATACGGATGCTATTATTGCTCCCACGCAGATGGCTTTTGTCCCAGGCAGAAAGCTACTAGACTGCATTATGATAGCAAATGAAAATCTTGAGGAAATCAAAAAGAAAAAGATCAAGTCCCTCATCCTTAAGGTTGATTTAGAAAAGGCATTTGATACTATTAATTTGGATTACCTGCAAGAAATATAGCAGCTAATGGCTTTCCCATCAGCCTGGATAAGGTGGATAAGGGAACTCTTCAAATCTACCTCTACATCCGTACTTATCAATGGGAGCCCCTCAGAAGAATTTAAACCAGGTAGAGGTTTGAGGCAAGGGGACCCCTTATCCCCTTTCTTATACCTCTTAGTAGCTGAAGGCTTATCAAATTTGATCTCCAAGGCAGCAGCTTTACATCTATTTTATGGGATTCAGATTGGTAGAGAAGCTATAAAAAATGGCTCACTTAAAGTTTGTGGATGACACCTTGATCTTTGGTGAAGCCTCATGGAGTAATGTAAGGGTAATCAAGGCCATATTGCAGAATTTTAAGATGATGTCAGGCTTACGCACAAATTTCGGTAAAAGTAGTCTTGTTGGCCTGAAAATACTTGATGAAACAACTCTGGAAATGGCATCCTATCTCAGTTGCAAAGTTGAGAATATTCCTTTAAAATATTTGGGACTTCCAATTGGATCTCAAACAAGAAAACAGAGTACATGGAAACTGGTATTTGACAAGTTCTCAGCAACTCTAAGTGCCTGAGACTGCAAATATTTATCCACAGGAGGTAGATTGACTCTCCTCAACTCAGTATTGATAGCTCTACATTCACATTTATTCGGTTACTATCTGGCCCCTTTATTAATGATAAAAAAATGGAACACCATTCAGAGAGCTTTCTTCTAGGATGTGGATCTGATAAAAAGAACATTTGCTGGGTCTCTTGGGGGAAAATAACCACTGCAGTCAAACAAGGAGGTCTAGGAGTGCGTTGCCTTAAGGCATTCAATATGGCCATGGTGGCCAAATGGTGTGCAAGATTGATCACAGAAGAAAATAGCCTAGCTGTTTCAATACTAAGATCAAAATATGGTCAAGGAGGTTTGCTGGAGTTTAAGGGTCTGCGTGACCTCAGATCATCTACGCAGATCTCTAACAATCATCACATCAGATCCTCTCAACCATCTCCTTGGTGCAAAAGCATACACAAGGTGGCAGCTACTCCTATTTTCCAACATGGTTTTTATATGAAGTAGGAAATGGACAAAGAAATAAGTTCTGGCTGGATAAATGGTTCTCTGAAAAGCCATTCTCAGAGAGTTTCAGCAGCATATTCATGGTAACTTCATAGCAAAACTCCTGTGTGGTAGAAATGGGACTCTGGATTCCACTTGGCAATGGACATGGTCCTGGAGAAGAACTCTCAATCCCTTAGAGCTTCAGGAAGTAGACAATCTTACATACTTACTGCATGGTATATATCCGAATACTCAAAGTGCTGATAGATACATGTTCAGAGATCAAGAGAAAGGGAACTACACGGTCCAAGCTATCTATCAGCATATCATCTCCCTTAACAGCCATATTCAGAAGAGGAGACATCCAATCTGACCTTGATTTGGAACAAAGTATCACCCATGAAGGTCTTGCATGGAAAATGATGCAGGGCGCAATACCATTGAAGGAGTCCCTACAACATAGAAGAATCAATCCACAAAACATATCCCCATCCTGCCCATTGTGCTTATCGGATTCTGAAAATGAATCCATTCATCATTCGTTTTCTAAATGTAGTGTTTCGTTGCAGGTCTGGCAGAAGCTGATTTCTTGGCTGCCTCTAGAAGGACAAAATGTTATGCAGGAAGCTTCATCCCTATGGCAATTTCTAGATGCTAAACCGAGGAGAGTTATTGAGGACGTATGGAATCATTGTGGCTGGCCGCAGTGTGGTCTACTAAGCGGCTGTAATCTCATGAAATCCTTGCATGTTGGCACCTTTCCCATTACACTCATCTCTTGAATCTCGTGTTCATGGTACTTGGTGTTGGTTTTACCAGCTCTTCGCTAAGTTCTCATCTCTCAAATATCGAACGAAGCCTATGTACTAACACATGGTCGTCAAGCATATGCTAGTTAATAAACAAGTGCAATAAAATCAAACAACTTCAACATTTTATCTAACAACTAAACATTCGAAACAACTTCCCAAAAGTACACAAAGGGTTACATCACGCCCTAGAATTCGGATTTAGCTCATGCTCCATGCACGAGCGTCACAAAGACAAATAAGTTTGGAGTTCATAGTTCAACAACCCCCCTCGGTTGAATATTAGAGTCGCAAGAACTCCTCCCTTCTTCTCCTAAAGAGTTCTCTCTAGTTTTCTTCTTCGGTTCAAGCTCTACTCCAAGATGTCTCAAATGGAACAAGTGATGTGCATGTCAGAGGTCCGAGTTGAATTTGGATTTTTGTATGGTTTTAAAAGAATCAGACAATGTGGTGTGAGTTATAGCAAAGCGTAGTTTAATGGTTTCTTCCGTTGGGATGCAAACATTTCGTCTGATCAGTCTGCAAATTTAACTGGAGTTAGCGAACTCATTCTGCAGCTTCCTGTCCAAAGGAGATCTAATTGGAACGGTCCGATAGTGAGATATGGATTTTGGAACAGACTGCTCTCATTCATTTATGGTATGCTATTTGTAGCACTGTGCAGCCTCAGTTATATTGGTGATCAAAGGTCTCAAAGTATTCTTATTGAACTTAAATTTGACCCCATGATAAAGGACTTATAAAGACATATTCTGACAAAAGTATATTAAATTATAACGGTCCAATCATGGGCGAATAATTTTGGAACATACTATTCTCAAACTGGAAGTTGGCACGTGAGTTATTCAGACCAGATCGGGCATATAGGATGTTGTGCATATCGGAGATCATGGTCCCTGCTAGAAGATGCCAAGATGGGTGTTCAGTTTCCTTGTTATATTTTTTAATTAAATTAGTCCATTAGTTTGTGAGAATTTTGAATTTTTATGTAATTAGGTAATTTTCTATTTTTTAAGAATTAAGTTAGGATGGGCATCTTACTTAAGTAAGGTCCAGTTTTAATAGGATTTAAATTAGATAGAGCTCAAATAAAGTCTAGGTATTAGAATCCTAGGTTCCTTAAAATTGTAGCCTATTTAAAGGCAGATTTTGCTCCTTTTCAATATAGATTTTTTACGTTAATATGATTATCAATTTTGAGAGAGATCTCTTTGTATATTGAATTATTATTTTGAAAAGAATTAGGTTGCATGCATCTTATGGTATGTGTAAAAGTTGATTAAGTGATACTCGTATTTATCATAGAGTAGATCCCCGGGTAAGTGTTTGATTGAACCTCCGGTTTACATTCGTTTCTAGCGTAGTAACTGGCTAGGGTTGATGTTCCATGTATGATTGGGTTTTTACGGTATAATACGCTCCTTCCATCTCTGTTATTTTTCATCCTTCTATTTCATGTAGCTTTTATGGGGTTGTATAATCTATAACTTTTTATTGTTTAATTTTGAATTTTGTTGAATTGGTATTTTTTTGTTAATACAAGAATAAGTTTCCAACTTCATGTTTACATTCCGCGATGAAAAATTCACATCATTTGGTATTAGAGCCAGGTTTTAATTATTCTTGTTTGAGATTCTTTCATATATTTAAAATCCTAATCGTTTCTTGTTTTTTAGGTCATAATTTCGAAATTGCCCCCCTTTCAATCCCAAAAGCTTGTTAGGAGTCTATCTTCGTTATTCATCTGTACGGACTTAGGATTCTCATTTTTTAATTTCGTTTAACGTTTTGAGTCCTTGTAGTGTCCTGCTCGACAAAGGATTTTTTTAATAAAAAAAGAAGAAAAAATATTATTTTATTAAAAAAAATCAAATTTAAAAAAATTGAGAAAACTATTTTGTGGGTCGATAATACCTTATCGTTCATCCTACAAAGGAAATTTTCATTTTTCTAGGTGCTTTTCATAATTTTTGGAGTATTTTCATTCAATTCCTTCCTGATTTGTATTGAGATGTTTCCTTCGGATTCATCTCTAGTGCCTTGCTGGCCATGTTTATTGTAGGATTTTCATCCATTAGTAGCTCTTTGCATCTTAATTTTTCATTGCACTTGAATTGAAATTCAAAGAACGAAGATAGTGGTAAAAGCGAGTGAACTCGTCCTCTCACTATATTTTATACCTTTTTTTAGAGAGAAATTGGGAAAAGTCAGTTTTGGAGGTTACACATGGGGAAGTGAGCTATTGATAAATCTATTTTCTAGTGCTTGTTGATTACTTGTGATGTAGACGATAGCAATGACAAAAAGAACGATACAACTCACAAACATGATGATGGTAGTTTGACATCCAGTGCAATAGATGACCGTGTGACCAACTTGGAGACCATGTTTAGTGAGATACTAGCTAAGCTGCCCACATCAGTGGCCATAGCCCCTCCCCCTCCCCCATCCGAGACCGTAGAATAGCTCCCTAGCAATAGGGACGTACACATACATTTGGAGGATGAGGAGGATCTCCGTATTAACATTCAAAGGCAGTCTGAGGACCAGGATTAGTTGAGAAATATCAAACGGATTATCGAGGAATTTTGTAGTAAGCCTGATCCTGAGGTATTTGTTGCATGACAGGAGCAAGTGGAGCACATCTTTGAACTTCATAACTTCTCTGAGGGCATTAAGATAAAATTGGTCATCTCTGAATTTAAAGACTATGCATCGACCAGGTGGATAAATTTGAGGAGGACTAGAGAACGTGATCACGAGGCTCCAATTGTTATTAGTTTATGCAGAGTATTGTAATTCACGTGAAGATTTGTATTCGAGGACGAATCCTTCCAAGGAGGGAGGGGATGGTGTAAATGTTGGAAGCCCAAAACAAATTTGGATTCTTGCATGATTTAAAGTAATCGGACACTGTGGTGTGATTTACAGCAAAGGGCAGTTTCATGATTTCTAACAATCGGACGCCCAAACTTAGTCGGATCGGTCTACAAATTTAATTGGCGTCAGAGAAGTTATTTTGTTGCGTCGTGGTTAAAGGAGATAAAATTTGAACGGTCCAATCGTGATATATGGATTTTCGAACAAACTAATCTTGTTCATTCACGATCTGCTATTTGCGGCATTGCCCAACCTCGATTTTATTGGCGATTGAAGGTCTCAAATATTGATTGAACTGAAATTTGACCAAGTGATAGAAAACTTATCAAACTGTATTTTGACAAAAGGAGCTTAAATTATAACGGTTCGATTATAGGATAATAATTTCCGAACATACTGTTCTCAAACTGAAAGTTGGCGCATGAGTTATTGAGACCAAATTTGAACCTTAAGGTGTTGAAGCAGCGTGAATCTGAAGAGTGGATAATGAGTCCCTAGCAGCCACTACACTGGCGCCATTATTATTTATGCAGAGTTGAAAGTTCCTCCATAATTCCTTGGTAATGATGAATGTATTGAGTAAATGGTCCACAATCTCTTCTTCAATTAGACATAATGGGCAGCGTGTTTCCCGCCCCAATGGAATAACATTTCTTTTCTGCAGGAAAGCTTTAGTAGGCAATGCATTTAGGATTAGTTTCCATGAAAATATACAAATTTTCTTTGGTGCAAAGCTGTGCCAGTGTTAAGTGTGGTCAGAGTATACCTGCGGCAGATTTGAGGTGATAACTTGATAGGCATCCTTGACAGTATACTTTCCTTCCTAGTTAGTAGTGTATATGTACCTGTCCTTCGCTTGCGTTTGAGGCATGATACCTTGCAAAATACACAGTAGATTTTCTAGATCAGGCTGCTCAGAGGTTAGTACTGCCCTTCTCCATCTCCATCGCCATGTCCAGATCCCAATAATCCAGCATCCAGCCTCAGCAATACTAATATCCTTTTGGTGCTCCTTTCTAAAAAACCTAGGAAACCTCATTGCCAAAGTGGTATTCCCAAGCCATCTATTAATCCATAGCCTGATGCTATCTCCATTCCCCAATTTTAGAGAGAGATTCTGAGTGAACCAATTATTATTCAATGTTTTCTATAATTGCAGCTACAATCCAGAGGCGTTAGGACCTTCCTCTCTGCCTACCAGCCACCCATTTATCAAATGCAGTGTGTGCCACAAGTTCTCCCAGGCCAGCAAGAGTGATTTGATTCTAAATACCATACTATGATCTCAAAATGGAAATAGCAAGTGTTTTATCTCCATTTAAAATCTGTCCCCATTTTCCCAACATGGCATCATTGAATGATTCAAGGCAACGAGCTACTAGACCTCCCTTGCTAAGTGATAGACTAATTTTTTTTTCCCAAAATAACAGGTTCATTTTTCTCTTGTCCAATGTACTCCCCCCCCCCCCAAAAAAAATAAATAAATAAATAAATAAATAAAATAAAATAAAAAAAATAAAAAAAATCAGCCTCAACTTGAAGAAAAAATTGCCAATCTCAAAATTTTCCATCCCCACTGCTTTGATTAATTTTCCATCCCGACTGCTTTGATTCGGACCCTGGGTGGCCTGCTCGGCAAGAGATGAGATTCGAGGATCATGGATCTTTGACTGTGGTGCTAGAGATACGATGTCAAACGACAAAAAGAAGCTAACCACTCACAGTCCTCCTTGAAAAATAAGAATTCAAACAATAAATGGGAGCATGGCAACAGTTCTTGATAGCGGATCAATTGAGATACCCCCAGGCTCTTAAATTGTCACATTGTTTATGTGTGCCCTCTTTATCCAACAAATTATTGTCTATCAGCCATGTTACGAAGGAACTCAACTGCATTGCTCTCATGTTTCCTAATTTTTGCTTGCTGCAGGACATCTGGACAGGAAGATAGTTGGGCGTGGCACTGTACATGAAGGCATGTACTATGTTGATTAGTTATCCTACTAGGGGAACGCAATGCTGGCTCATGGGCAACTGATCGACAGGCATGGTTATGGCACTAACAATTAGGTCATCCATCCTCTAGTTACTAAATATTTCTATTTCCTCAGTTTTTTTACCCAGCACAATAAATTTACTATGATACTTGTTGTTTTGCTAAAAGTCATAGGTAGTCATATTCCTTGACAAATACTCGATCTAAACATATTTTTTCCTTAGTGCATTTTGATGTCTGGAGTTCTTCCCCAAACTCAAAGAATAGTCAGTTGTTTTTTTTAATTATCTTCATTGATGAATGCACTCACATGACATGAGTATACTTTTTGAAGCATAAATATAAGGTTTTCCAAAAAATTTGGCATTTCATGCCATGGTTTATACTCAGTTTCATACAAAAATCTAAATTCTTCGACCAGGCAATGGGGGGAATTTTTGAACCAAAACATGACAGACTTTGCCATTGAAGAAGGTCTCATCCCCCAAACCATATGTTCCTATACCACACAACAAAATGAAGTAGCTTAACAAAAAAATTGAATCATCCTTGAAATCACCAGAGCCATCATGATCGAATTTAAAGTCTCATCTCATCATTGGCCTGATGCAGTGTCTACTACAGTATATCTCCTCAACCGTCTTCCAACAAAATTCTCAAAATCAGGACCCTGTTTCAAACCCTATTTGAAAAGACAAACATACCAACTGCCTTAACTCTTCCACCTCGAGTCTTTGGGTATTCAATGTTCATTTATATCCAATGACATGATCGAACCCAACTTGTCCTTGTGTTTTGAAATGTGTTTTTATTAGCTATAGGGAAAATAAAAAGGGGTTCAGTTGTTTTGATCACGTCAAAAATCAGACATACACTACAATGGATTGCACCATCCTTGAAATAGAATATTTTTACCCTAACCACTCCAGCAAATACGGGAAGAATAGTCTGGAGGATTGCTTGAATTGGTTATTTAGCCAAGGACAAGTGCCCAAAGTTGTTCCCATTGTGACAACAACTAGAGTCCCAACAGAGCATGCCTCAGAAAACATAGTACAGGGTCCTACAACAGATATCCACTCACCAATTCTCTCTCCCTCTGAAAGTCCTTGGGTAAGTCCTTATGGACCAAGAATAATTGCTTCTGTTACATTATACACTAATGTTGAGGCTACATGGTCAAGATATATTCTACAATAGTGAGGTACTCGGGGAGCACCCTCAAAGAGATATGTACCCGAGTATGAACCACAAACATTGAAATACCATATGGCCAATTTGGTCAAAGGGAAAGGAGTTTAAATGGCCTTGTCGAGGAATGTTCAAGAAGCACAACATAACAGTGAGTGGTGCCAAGCAATGGAAGATGAGATAATGACACTAGAAAAGAATGAGACATAGGAAAGATACAGGTTACCGATGGGAAAACGACAAGTGGGATTTAAGTTGGTGTACACCGTGAAGTATAAAGCAGATGGCTCAGTGGAACGCTATAAAGCATGACTAATAGCTAAGGGATACACAAACATATGGAACTAATTACTCCAAACTTTTTCTCCAGTAGCAAAAATTGATACTATCCAGGTACTCTTATCCATTGCAGCAAATCTAAGCTGTCCACTTCAACAATTTGATGTGCAGATTGCGTTCTTACATGGGGATGTCAAAGAGAAAGTGTACATGGAAGCTCCTCCAACTTTCTCTAGAAAATTTCGGCAAACTAAAGTCTATCGATTGAAGAAAGCACTGTATGGACTAAAACAATCACCTCGAGCTTGGTTCGGACAATTTACTGCAGCAATGAAGAAACGTGGATACAAACAAAGTCATTTGGATCACACCTTGTTTGAGAGAGGAGAGTTGGTAACATGCCTGATAATCTATGTAGATGACTTGATAATCATTGGAAGTGATACCAAGGAGATGAATGAGCTGCAAAAGAACTAATTCGAAGAATTTGAGATGAAAGATTTGGGATATTTGAGATATTTTTTGGGAATCGAGATTGAGAAAAATTAGAACGGAATATTCATATCACAAAAGTACATTCTTGACCTGTTAGTAGAAATCAAACTTATGGTCTGCAGACCAACAGAAACACCAATCGTCATGAACAACAAATTATAAATGATAGATGAGGCACTCACGAATGACAAGGAGAGGTACCTGAGACTTGTGCGAAAGTTAATCTACTTGGCCCATGCAAGATTGGATATATCATATGCAGTAGGAGTGGTAAGCCAGTTTATGCAAAACCCACAAGAAGATCATATGGAGCTAGCTCTGAGAATAATATGATACTTGAAAAGATCACCTGGGAGAGGGACTCACTTCAAGAAAAATGACCACCCCAAGATTCAAGGATACACTGATGCTGATTGGGCAAGCAATCCAGTTGACCAAAAATCAACAATAGGATATTTTATGCTTGTGGGAGGCAATCTTGTCACATAGAAAAGAAAATAGCAGAAGGAGGTGGCCCTATACAAGTGTTGAAGCAGAATTTCAAGGAATTGCTTGAGGACTGACATAAGTCCTACGGCTCAGGAAGCTACTCACAGAGATAGGTTTCCCTGCTAAAAAAACATGCCATCTTAGATATGATAACAATGTAGCAGTAAGCATCTCAGGAAATCCAGTGCAATATGATCGAACCAAACATGCTGAAATATACAAACACTTTATAAAAAGAAAAACTGGAGAAAGGAGTGGAAGTGTTCCCCTATGTACGTTCAGAAGACCAAATCCCCAGCATTCTGACCAAAGCAGTATCAAGTTGAGCATTCCTTGACGTATTAAGCAAGTTAGGCATTGAAGATCCTCCAATTCAAGTTAGGGTGAGTGTTAGAAAGTAGTAAAGTCAAATAAGGAATGTTTGACCAATCTTCTAAAAAAGAAAATGATCAATTGATTTAATCGTTTCCTTCTATGATCAACCTATCTTATTTTCCTAGCGATCTAAGTTCTAAAAGTAAGAACATTGTAAACTTATTTAATTAAGGCAAGTAGAAAAAGAATTTGTGTTCTACAAACTCCAATCTTATCAACAGATAGCTCGAGGCATTGAAGTTCAGACGCAGAGAAACAACCATTCTCAGATAAAGGATTTCTGGAGCTTAGCTACTTTAATACAAAGATTGTGAGGTTAAATGAAGCCTCGGGTTAAAAAAATGCAGACGTGATCATAAACTTGTTCATACAAAAGTAGGCTCTGTAGCTATGATGGAATCTCAACAACATACGGAAATGGCCAGTTTGGTAGGATTGCGTAATACTCCTATTGTTTGGTATACACTATTTCACGGTGTCGGGATCGCATCCTCCAGTTATATCTATGCATATGATGTTTGATGATGGGGGATTAGAATGTATTACTTAAGCCACAACATTACTTCAGGTTAAATGTCTATTTTACCCTTTTTTTTCCAATATAAATTAGTGAAAAGCTAAACCCTACTATAATTTATACCAAAAGATTGTGAATTGAGTTTCCTAATTTCTTCAATTCTAAATCTTGAAAAAATACTTTAAAAACACATAAGTTGTTAGGATGCATTTATCTCTAGCTAATAGGTTTCCAATTCAAAGTGAGTCACCATATTCTTATGATTTGATCATTAAAAGCTCTTGAAATCATTTTCTAGCTCTTCACTAAAGGGGTTTAAAGATACGGAAAAGATCTAAAATAATTGATTAACCTAGCAAATAGCCAACAATTCTTGAGGTTCACAACACCACATATTTACCGAACCAGGCAGTACCTCCACAAGGGAAGGTATAAAACAAGGAGGCAGCTTTAACCTATAGCCACTAGCAGCAAAGTCAACCACGGCATCCTTGCTCGAAGAAACATTTCCCGCTGGTATTTTCTGTCTGGATAAGCTTCCAGCATTTATAAGCTGCTGAAACTTCTTCTGAAAGCATCTGTTGAGTACTTGCTTGCTTCCCTCTTCATCATCTACATTAAAGTAAAACAAGAACATCTTTAAAAGCACAGCGATGACAAAACACACACAAGAATTAGGAGAAGAACAGATGAAAATAATCTTAGAATCCCCAAGTCTTTGAGTTAAGAACAACGTAAGGGAATGATCGACACACGCGGTAATAATAGATTGTAGTGCTCCCAGAATAGGATGTATGAGGTTAAGAGTTGAAATATAGGATCCATCGCCTGATTCTGACAAGAAAAGAAAATGAAGGAACAAATAGGAAAATACCTGGCAATCATTCACCAAAATATATCTACTCCTTCACCTAAATTAAAAGCTTCAAAGTCATCCTAAATACATTTGTGATAACCAAACGAATAAAGGGACGCATAGAAATGTCATGAACGACACACTGTAAAGAAAGACAACAAAAATCATTTACCCATAATCAATTGCTACCGATTGCACAGTCTCTGCAGATACTAGTGCGTAGGGTTTCGATGTTGGTAGGGCTTGGCCCGACAACTTGGTGGATTCCACCACCACCACCACCTTCCCCTCTGACTCCGCCAAGCCCTAGCATCGGATATCTCACCCTCAAATTCATCAACAATTTTTTGACTCCAAAACTTTGTCCAATTTACACAAAATAGAAAATATCACAAATTCTTTCAATCTATTTCCCAAGTTGCCCTACGAATCTGAAACTAAGAATGTGAAAAATTCTCAACGAAATGTTGGGCTGGACACAGACACAAACATCATTCTTTATGGGCCAGTTCGCGACTCAGAATGATTACTGGGTTTGTAAGGATGATTTCTTCCCATCAATTTTGCCGAAGATTATGGCGCGGGAGGCAAGAATCTCGTTCGTACAAGTTTGCGCAACCCGTTAGGTTTTACAGAAATCTCAAGATGTTGAAGAATGTAAGAATATGTTGGATGACAATTTGTAATAAGTAAGAAGAATAAGAATAATTTTTTTTTGATAAGTAAGTTTGTATTATACTCTCGCGAAATTGTGCAAAGTAAAGGCAATGACTTAGCCCCCAAAGTGAAGACTAAGTCAATCATCATAAAATACAATTTACGGCTGGAAAAAACTACTAACACACAAGCTAGGATGACGTAGCCAATCTGCTATCGTCACCACCGACGAGGGCCTCTCAAAAGCAGTAAACCGGTGCCAGGACTGGACCTTGATCCTCTTTGCAATTTTATTTCGCTCAAAGGTGCCCTCTCGAAATCGGACATCGTTTCTCGCATTCCAAAGATTCCACGTAGCACAGTGCCAGACTGACTTCCACATCTCTCTCCCACGTCTCCTCATAGCCATCCCTACGTGTGCAACAAAGTGCACCTCCGGCTCCTCATGACCAATATAATCAAAGCCCATCCAACGGTAGACCTCCGACCAAATCGCATAAGATAGACCGCATGTAAAGAAAATATGCAACATGCTATCCCCTTCTCCATGACAAAAACTGCAAGATCGCACCGCCAAAAACGTCATGCCACGGTACACAAGACTATCAACAGTGGCAAGGCGCGACTGTAAAAGCCGCCAATAGAAGGCCATCACTCGGAAAGGTGAACGTTTGCCCTATATCAAAGCAAGCACAGGCCTAGGCACCTAGGCAGGCCCCATGGAGAGATGCTGTACTCGGTACCCAGTCTTCACTGAATATAAACCTAAGGGGTCTGCAATCCATCGCCACCCATCCACCTAGGCTTTGGCCATCTATTGATCATCAAAGCCTCAATCTCCTACACCCAGACCACCTCATGAGCTCGAAGTGATCTACGCCAGGTCCATATCAATTTCCAGCCCTCTCCCTCACGTACCCACTTCCCCGCAATAAGTATTTGCGGATCAAGCGCCAAAGGATATAATCGTGGGAAACGATTAGCAAGTGTACCACCATTCAACCAATCATCCTCCCAGAATCACATTCTATCACCACTCTCAACCCTCTGTTTCACCCCATCCACCCATCAAGGAGATGCACAAATGATAGAATGTACATCTTTCCACCAACGAGAGTGTCCAGCTCGGACAGGCAAGCCAGACCAATCCCTATCTCCACGACAAATATATTTCTGCACCACAATATCACTCCAATGCCCAACTGCTCCCGTGCAAAGCCTCCATACCCATTTGGTCAGTAAAGCAGCGTTAAAGAACCAAGGTCAAGGAAACCAATGCCTCCACACTCCTTACTCTGATGCACGTTCTCCCAACTAATCCATGCAATCCCTCTAGGAGATCTAGAATAAAATTTCCACAGAAAAGATGTCCAGATTTGCACCATCTCCTTAATCACGGACTTCGACGCCTTATACAATGAGAAGTAGTAAACTGGCGTACTGCATAAGACGCTCTTGATCAGGGGCACCTTCCCACCGAAGTTAAGAAACTGATTCTCCCACGAGGCTGTCTTCTTATGCATAGCAAGAATAAGAGCTCGCCAGAAACGTACATAACAAGGATTGCAACCCACCGGAATCCCTAGATATTCAAAAGGGAGTCCCATCACAGCACATTGTAACTCCCTCGCAAAGCTCTGCTGGGTGGCAAGAGGAATATTTATCCCTAGGAGACTACTCTTCTTGAAATTAATACAAAGTCCGAACACCATCTCATATAAACAAAGAACAGATTTCATTCCTCGCACATTCTGCAAAGTCCCTGCCCCAAAGAACAAAGTATCACCAGCATATAGAGAGTGTGTATACATAGATTCCCCACATTGAATCCCCTGCAATGCACCATTCTTCATAGCACGTCGTAATAATAGATTAAGGCCCTCCGTAGCAATAACAAATAAAAAAGGTGGCAGGGGATCACTCTGCCTAAGTCCTCGTCCAATAGAAAATTTACCTGAAGATGCCCCATTTACAAGTACAAAGCCAGAGGCCGTCTGAGTACAAGTCCGCATCCATCCAACCAACTTCTCATCAAAACCCAACTTCCGCATCATAGTAATCAAGAAAGCCCAATTCACATAATAATATGCCTTTGCAAAATCAACTTTCAAGAATATATGATCACGAGTGGATTTTGCATGATGTAGTAGTTCACATGCCAGCAAGATACCCTCCTGAATCTGTCTACCTCAAATAAAATTCAGTTGCTGAGGAGATATAATTTTGTCAATCACTAACCTCAGACGATTCGCCAACAGCTTGTATAATAATTTATACGCACTGGCCACCAGAGATATTGGCCGGAAATGATTTAACTGTGTCGAAGAGAGGACCTTCAAAATCAATACAATAGAGGTGGAGTTTATCTCCATACACATCTCTCCAGTGCGATAGAAATCCCGCAAGAAAGCAATATAGTCACCCTTCACAACCTCCCAATGAGTTTGGAGGAAGTGAAAGTTGACCCTATCCGGACCTGGGCTCTTTCTGCTAGAACAAGACATCAAGGTAGCATATATCTCTGCATCAGTAAACTCAACACATAAAATATTATTATCCTCAATCGACGGAACCCACTCACAAGGAAGATGAATAACCGTCTTGTGCTCAAACAGTTCAGTAAAGTGATTTCTAAAGTGATTTAGAACACCCTGCTTCACCTCTACGACATCCTCCCTCCAAATACCATCAAAAAATAAACCATGTATTTCATTTTGGAAGCGGCGCTTACTTACCCAAGCATGGAAGTACCTTTTGTTCTCGTCCCCTTCTTGAATCCAAGAAGATCAAGATTTCTGAAAGAGGACCGCTGCCTTACGATTCTGTGCATTTTGTAAGTCAATCAAGGCCAATTTTCTTTCACTAAATTCATCATCCAATAACGCCCGGGACTCTCAAATCTGATCAAATAATTTTAACCTGGCAGAAATTCCTTCAAGAACTCGGTCAGCAACTCCAAAAACATCATGATTCCAAGCTTTAAGTGCCTGCCTCCAAGCTTTTAATCGACAATACAAAATATGCGATTTATGACCTTGAAAAGACATATTCTTTCAAGCATCATCAACAAAAAATCGAAAGTCAAGGTGAGAGTCCCAGACATCCAGAGTCATAAACTTCTTGGGCCCCCATTTCACCTTAGAGGTCGTCAGTATAATAGGGCGATGGTCTGAAATACATCTATAAAAAGCTATCTCCTTCAGATTTGGCCATAGAGAGAGTCGGCTATCAAAGAGAAGGAAACGATCAAGCCAACTTGCACTCGTTCCTCTCCCATTTAGCAATGTATAAGAGAACCGCTGCAGAGCAGGGTCAATCAGAGCATTATTAAGTATAAAATCATTGTATTCTACCGTATCCATTGAAGGAAGCCCATGACAATTAAGCCTCTCCGAATTAGACCGATAGAATTGAAATCCCCAACCACATAGATAGCACAATCAATAGCTTCCCGTATCAAAGTTGAAATATGTAAGCGTAGAGCATGCTTCTCACTCGTAACATATTGGAAATAAACATTAATCATCAATAAGCGAGACTGCGTCGCTGTCCATACTCCCTCAACTACAAGAATATTAGGGAAAGAATGAACAGACGAGGCCAAATATTTTGGCATTCCATAAAGAGAGAAGACCCCCTGCCTGGCCATGAGTTGGGTTTTCGGCCCATTGTAGATTGGGCCCACCCCATAAATTTCGAGTAATACGCCAATTGGCACAATTTTTTTGTCTCTTGTAAGCATAAGAAATCAACAAAATTTGAATAAAGTGAGATTTTGAATAGCACATACCCAACCAGGGGCGCCAAGCCTTCAAACATTTATTGACATAATCTTTATAGATCACCAGGTACAGTCTCAGTCCCATCCACCTCTGACATATCCATCTCCACATAGCTTCTCTCCATAGCTACCAATCAAGACACCATAACATCATCAGGGAACTCACATCGTATACTAATATGTTTCCCCAACTTCCAAGTAGCCTCGGCCTTGGTGAGCTCATCATGTCTATCATCCGCCATCTCACTTGGTATCGGAAGGAGATCGGGAGTGTGCCCCTCAACCGGAATGGGAAAGGTGCCAAACCCATCAGTCGGCCAAGTAGCGGTACCCTCGGGTGAGTCCGTGTCTGCCTGTTATGCCCGCTTGCGGGAGGAAGTCCCTGCCAGCGGCTGCCTAGCCTTGGTATACTTTCTCCATCGTAAGGTTGCCTCACTCGCCCTGTACAAACGTCTCGTGCAAGATCTCAACGAAATAGGTGTGCTCATGAACCGGAAGTGGCCAAACAAGGCATCTCCCTTGGCCGTGCCCTCCGCACTTGGTGCTTTGGTCCCGTCCTCTTGCACACCCCTCGGCGCTACACTTCCACTCTGTGTGGCGCGCGGTACTGCCTGCGATACGATCAGGTCAACACCCGCAGAAACCCCGCCCGTGGACAGCATATCACCGCTCACCCCACGCATCTCCTCATCCGCACTTCCCCCGCTCTGCGCTACG
>JAOWBN010243693.1:0-11942 GCA_028565015.1 Pinguicula moranensis | reverse complement strand
CGCAAACTCTCTCTATTTTTTCGTAACCACCCCCAACTATTGAATATTTTGCAGATACGTCATTCAAAAAGCAGCCTGACACATACGCACCCACCAGAACACGGATTGTTCAGAACAACCCTTCCAAATCTCTGTCAATACAATATGCCCTCCAGGGAATCTAAAACCACAGGTATGCCCCCCAGAGAACACGAAATCACAGTTACACCCCCACACAGGATCAAAAATCCAAAATTCACCCCATAATTGTGAAGAATCCCAAAATCAACCCAATTTTCTAAGTCCCGAGTATTTGTGACCCGGATGTTTTGATTTCGATCTGGAAACAAAGTTATCAGGGCCACCCATTTCTCAAACACACTCCACTCGAGACTCATCAAATCCTCTTGATCATCAATGGTTAATATATTGTGTGGCAATGGGTACTATGGCAAATGTTGCTGATGATCTAATTATTCCACAAGGCCCCACCAAGGAGTTTATACACTCCGTCAATGGGGGCGTAGCACCTGTTGTTGAGGGCGGGACAGTCTAGATCTCACGATGCTGTAGAATTGCCTATATGTCCCCTCCCTCTCTTGTAAATTATTATCTGTTAGTCATATCACTGAGGAACTAAATTGATGTGTTCTCATGTACCTTCATTTTAATTTACTACAGGATCTTCAGATGCGGGCGATCATTGGGTGTGGCACTGAGCAGAATGGGCTGTACTATATAGAAATGAATCAGCCAAGTAACGATGACTTCTGGATTGATTGACAGACAGTATTGGTTGTGGCACTATCGTTTTCAACTTCCTTCTTATGGTTATCTTAAACTTTTGCTTTTGCACTTATTTTCAAAGAATATGAGATTTGATTGTAAGACATGCTATTTGGCAAAGACACATCGCACTTCTTATTTGTTGAATAATATTAGTACTAGTTCTTTATTCTCTTTGGTTCACTCTGACGTCTAGGGCCCAGTTCCAGGTTCTTCTCCCTAAAGTTATCGCTACTTTCTTTTATTTATTGATGATTGCACCCGAATGACCTGGGCTTATTTCCTCTACAACTAGTCAGAGGTATTTCAAAAATTTGTTGAATTTTATACGATGATTGTGATTCAATTTAAGCAAAAAAATTGCATCCTTCGCTCTGACAACAGTGGCGAATTTGTATACTAATCCATGACACGATTCTCTTGGGAGAATGGACTGATCCATGAAATGACATGCCCACATACCCCTGAATAGAATGGCATGGCTGAACGAAAGAATCGTCTGCTTCTTGAGATCACGAGAGCACTTATGGTTGAGTCTAAAACCCCATTCGTTTTGTACCGAAGCCGTTTCAACAGCCGTATACCTAATCAATTGGTTGCCAACTAAAATTTTGGACTTAAAAACCCCACTTCAGGCATTGTCCACATTTACTTAGGTACCATCTGCTCTAGCTCTACCACCCAAAGTCTTTGATTGTTCGGTGTATGTTCATATTCGGAAATGTAAACTGACCAAACTTAATCCATGCGTCGTTAAGTATGTATTTGTTGGTTATGGCATTCGTAAGCGGGGATATCGTTGTTTTCATCCACCTGCTAAGCAGATGTACACGACAATGGACTGTCATTTTCTTGATACAGAATATTTATTCCATACCCAATCAAGTGATCAGGGGGAGATTACCGTCGAAGCTTTTCATGATTCATTGAATTTGATATTACATTACTCTGGCACATCAGCATCCACGGCGCTATCTGCAGAAAATTTAGTACAATCCCCTGTTTTGTCTCGTCACCACCGCTGGAGGATCCTGAGGTAAACACCTCTTCTAACCTTTCATATGAGACTATTGAAAACTCTCATGTTATGTCCACTAACACTGCAGAAGAACCAGAGGAATGAGGGATGATGATATATGCTGCCCCAAGGCAAAATCGTGGAGTCCCTATCAATCGGTATTAACCTGAGCATGTACCACGACAGTCAAAGTACCCCATTGTCGATTTGGCTAGGGGGAGCGTATGATAGTCAGCTAGAGGATTATGATGGTAGTTTACTTTGAACGATTACCAAAGACAATCCAAGAATCATAGGGACAATTGGAGTAGCGAAAAGCAATGGACACATAAATGATTGCCTTAAAGAAAAATGAAACATGGATGAAATCTGCAATACGTCAAGTCAAACATCCAGTTGGTTGTCGTTGGATGTTCACTATCAAGCGAAAAGTAAATGACACTATTGAAAGATACAAAGCTCGTTTGGTCACAAAATGATACATTCAAACCTATGGTACTGACTACTCAAGGACTTTTATTCTTGTTGCCAAAATTGATGCCATCATGGTGCAATTCTCGATTGTTGCCAATCGTGACTGGCCATTACACCAGTTTAATGTGAAGAATGTCTTTCTCCATGGTAATCTAGTGGAAGAAATATATATGGAACTACTCCAACGATTTTCCAGTGAATTTCATAAAAGTGAAATATGTCTATTGAAGAATGCCCTGTATGGCTTAAAGCAGTCTCCACGAGCTTGGTTTGGGAGATTCAACATGACAATGAAACAATTTGGATACAAACAGAGCAGTGCTGATTATATGTTGTTCATAAAGCAACGGGGGATGTTGATTACATGTCTCATCATTTATGTCGACGATATGGTAATAATTGGGGATGACATTAAAGAAATTCAAAATCTCTAAAGACACTTATTTCAAGAATTTGAGATGAAGGACCTTGGAAGGTTTAAGTATTTCCTCGGTATCATGTCCTGAGATCAACTGTAGGAATATTCTTCTCCAAAAGAAAGTATGTGCTCGACCTCTTAGCAGAGACAGGGCTAATGGACTGCAAGCCCGCTGATACCTCGATGATGGCAAATCACAGATTGAGCCTCGATGACAATGTCGTCCCTGCTATGTCTGGTAGGAAAGTTGATATATCTTTTCCATACTCAACCAGATATAGCATACTCTGTAGAGGTGATCAGCCAGTTCATGCAAAGACCGTAAGAGGAGCACATGGAAGCAACACATATAATGGTGTGGTACTTGAAAGGAACAGCAGGAAGAGGAATTCTTTCCATAAACACGACCATCTCGACATATGTGCATATACTGATGCTGACTGGACAGGTAGCCAAACTGACAGGAGGTCTACCTCAGGCTATTTCACATTAGTCGAAGATAACCTTGTGACATGGAGGAACAAGAAGCATAAGGTAGTAGCATTATCGAGTATTGAGGAAGAGTTTAGAGGCATTACCCATGGGGTAACCGAGGTACTATGGTTGAAAAAATAATCAAGGAGATTGGTTTTCCAGTTTCGTATGTGATTCCATTGATGTGTGATAATAAAGCAGCAATTAGTATCTCAAAAAAATCCAGGCCAATATGACTGAACCAAACATATTGAGGTCTACAGACACTTCATCAAGAAAACGCTTGAAGAAAGTACTTTGCATCTACCTTTTGTCGGTCTGAAAGACAGCTTGTAGATATCCTAACAAAGGCAGCCATAGGAAAGGTATTTCACGAGACATTGAACAAGTTGGGTATCAGAGATCTGACTACTCAACTTGATGAGAAGTGTTAGAATAGGATAATGATGGAAAGAATTTGTTTACATGTAAATAAGGATGTGATCCCTAGAGTGGGATCACACCCTTATTCCAAAAACTGTTGTTCATCCACGTTTATCTTTATTTGCCCTATAAAAACACGATGGTGTAACGTGATAAAAATACAACAAGCAAGACATGAAATCAATTTCAAAGAATTTTTTTGTTCTCCTTTGTAACTATGTACACTAAATCCAACCAACAATAAATAGCAAACCATATGTGATATGCTTCCGGGCTGGTTAAGAACACATGAAAGACTGAATTGAAATCATCTTTGTAGAAAATGCATAAATGTGCTTTCGGCGACAATATGATGCCATGGTGAACTAAATTTTCAATTGTTACAATGTCAAATTGCACTAGTTTTCCAGAAAACATCATAACTCAAAGAGGCGTACGCGGTCCCCAAATACTTATAAGCTCCATATGGACACTGGTGTCCTGACCCTGCTCATGGAGAATTGCCCTGGAGCACTGCTAACTCTATACATACCATCCGGTTTGTTAGACCTGCACCATCGATCCATGTTCAGACCAAGGCTCCAGCTAGCCCTGGGCAACGGGCGCGGAATTTCCGCGCCTGCCCGCGCCCGCATCCGCCAATTCCGCGTTCGCGCGGAATGCGGTGCGGATGCGGATAAAATATCGTATTCCGCAAAGTTATGCGGGCGGAATGCGGAATCGAAAAATCGGTTCCGCAACCTTCGCGGGCGAAATGTGGAACGGGCGGTTCCGGTTTCGCCCGCTTCTCTGCCCAGGGCTAGCTCCAGTCGTTGATTTCTTCAATATTGTTATTGAACATTTATAACTTAAATGGTGGAGAACTATCAATAATTATTTACTATTTAGAGCTCTTTGGTTCGATATTTGGTAGAACGAAACTATTCATGAAAGGTAAAAATGGTGTTTGCATGTGTTTATATATTAAAAAATATTATTAAATTATCTAGCTTTTAACATTTACATGTGCAACTTGCAAGTCTTAATAAAAAAAAGGTGCATAATGTAATTGGGATTAATTTATGGCATGCGGGTGGAAATAGACAACATATTTGCAAAGAATTAACTATTGGTCTAGCCTTATCCGGTGCATGCAGAACATAGGAAGGCAACCAAACCATTATAGATAGTTCCAATAATTTGATGTCCTCGCCTATTGCTTTCAATTGACGTAGTAGCAGTAATTTATTGCTCGTTACCAACCTACAATACAAAGGACATAGATTTCCTGGTATGATGAAATTGATATGCAATGTACATTGCTTATTTACTCTTCCCTCGTCTTGGGGTATTTATTGAAAAACTAGGCCGTGATGGCAAGTACATTAAAGAAACATCGAACAACATATGGGGTTCAATAATGCCATCGACCTAATAAATTTAATGTACTGGGACTTTGCTTAGGATGAGATGGAAGAATTCATTCAAGATAACGTACCCAAATATAATTAGGGGTGAGCGTGGATTAAATTCGAATTTTATTTTTATTTATTTTGGTTTTTGGATTTGGTTTTGAAAAATAATAACCGGAAACGAAAATGTAAACAAATTAGATCGGATATTCCGTATTCGGATTCGATTATTGTTTTTCAAACTAAAATCGAACCTATTATCTTATAATTTGGCCCACACAAATGTGTTCAAATCTATGCCAACTTGGGTTAACGTCGGGTTGGTAATTTTTTTAACCTCGGGGTTCGCCCCATTTGGAAAATAGCTTTTGACATGATTTATAAAGAGCGAATTTTGTAAAACTCACCGCGCTCGTGGGGTGGGTGGGGGGTGTAGCATTATATAGGCACAAATAATTACAAGATATTCACCAAAAAATGAATCTTAATCTAATATGAATTCTAATTTAATATGAATTATAATATAGAAAGGAAAATAGTATATGTGTTGTGCTTTCGTGGAAATCCGATAAAATTGGACCAATATATAAGAGTTTATGTATCTACATAATCACTGAGGCTAGAGCTGTTCAATAGGTTTTCGATTTTGGTCATGACAATAGCCAAAACTTAATCGAATTTTTTCGGTTATGATTTTTCATAACTGAAAATGAATCAAATAAATGAATAACCAAAAAAATTCAATTATTCGGTTGATCGAAAAATCAAATATTCTTTTATTTTTTATTTATTTAGTTTGTTTAGTATGAATTACAAGTGAAACTACATAAATATAGCGACATAGCTCAGTTGGGAGAGATTCCACAGAATATCTTAAGGGATCGGGTTCGATCTACGCTATCCTCATATTTTTTGACAAAATAGAACTAAAATGATAATTTATTTGTCGAGAGAAGTATTTGAATCTGAGGCCCAACAGATTTCAAAACTATTCTTAACCACTAAGATAGTTGACATTATTATTTTATAAAATAAGTTATTTTATCTATATCTAAAAAATAAAATCGGTTTTCCCTTTAATTAAAAATCGATCTGGTTGAACCAAAAAATTTCAATTATAAAAAATTATAATCGAAATCGAACTAAATAATCAAATAAAAAAATGGTTATACGATTAAATTAATCATTAATTTTTAATTAACTGAATAATCGACTGTATTTTTTGTTCATCGAGGACCACCAGAGTCGTCTTCACAAACCCTTTTTAAGTTATATTTCTAAGTTTATAGATCAACTTCATTTAAGCCATAATCCCAACGGGTTGCCCTATTTGTCAAGAATGTCCCCATAACTCTCTCCCCTATAAGAGCGAGAGGTTGTAAGTTCGACTCTCATCAGATCCAAACGTTGAGGTCAGACTCCAATTTCATGGCTGGCCCAAAAAAATTTCATTTAAGCCATGGCAGGACAATTTTTTTTTTTATATAATTTCCTTACTGTTCATCTCGAAATCAATACACGAGCTGAAATCTCCCATGAAACTCTGAACTCGCGTCAAAATCAGCCATCCCTATCTGTAAGATGATCCACGAATCACGATCAACAAATTATAGGGGATCCCCCCATTCTTTTACTTAAATTCGGTCAAACCCCAAGTACAAAAGCATAGCCACGATAGCAGAAGCAGAGACTTATTAAAAGGGGCAAAAGGTGAAAAAGCAGACAAAGTTTGGGGGGACAAGAAAGGTACGTGTAGTGAGTTCCATGTCGGAAAAGTACACAAAATCCGCCGGCTCGCCGCCGCACCCGTACATACACAGCCGCCTGTCTAAGATGACGGAGGGCATGTGCAACCGCGCACCTCGGAATCGGCTCACTTGCCTTGTCCCCACTTTAAGGGGACAAATATATAAATAGATATATCTTGAAGACACCCCCGGGTTTTCAATGAATTACAGGATACGAGGGAATGTGGGCACACAATTTTAGACTTTGTAATAAGTCAAATTTTAAAATACAGAAGCTAGGGTATTCGATTAATCGATTCTTCGTAATTTGGATGGTATTCAAAACAATTATAATCATTTTTTCAAAATCAATTTTCGGGTCAAAGTTTACGTTCCTCTTTCAGATCAAAGGAAGCTTAACAGAATATGAACGCTCACTTTTTTTATTATTAGTGACTGTTTATTACAAATTTATTTTATTTGTACAAGTCAAAATGTCTGACAAATATATTTCTTCTATTAGAAACACAATTTCTACTGAAAAATTGAAGTACAAATTATTTCTAACGATTCGATATTTTGGTTCGATAATACCAAACTACCAGAACACTTTTTCTTTTTCATTTTAATTTTTGTATTTTTAATAATTATAAATAATTAATAAATAACAAATGACATCGTTTAATGTTTAAAAAAATCAAAAAAATATTAGTATCGAATTTTACTGATGCCAAATCGATAAAAATTGATAACGCATCGAAAATTTTCGATATTAATATTTCGAAATCAATACCAATGCCGATAAATGATAATGAATATTGAAATACCGAAAAAAAAAATAGATTTTGGTAATATTGATATCGATATAACGGATGTCGGATACCAATGGTATTTTTGCTGATCCTGGCTAACATCAACTTCATTATCTTTTAGAGGGACTGGATTGAAAATATTCAAGTCATTATTAATATTACATCATATTTGTCCAATTGCACATCATCTTTTTTGGGGGTGATAAGTAACAGTGTCACCTAATTTATTCTAATTTTTTTTTTTTCAATTTCTTCCCTTAAATTAACCGCCAGACATGGGCGGAGTGAGGGGAGTGAGTGGTGGTGTTGGGTACAATATAATTTGGCCCCCACACAGCCACACTCATCCCCTAAATTTACCATCCCTAATGGATGCCCCATTATAATACAAATCTATAGCTCGGATTCTTCCCAGCAAGACCAAAAATAAATGAAGACATTTATTTATTTATTTATTTATTGGTTGGTATGAAGACATGTATTGAACTACGCTAGGTACCCGATAAATCACTTCACATTATTGCATTTTAATTATAGTGTATTTATTTTTCGTCGAACTGTGTTTCAGTCTGATCCAGATTTATATTTTTTTAATATTATTGCCTGACCTGAGGGACAAAAGTCATATGTAAACAATTGGCTACTCGAGATTGAAGTCCCGACCAACAAAATTGTCCGAGAGTAATTTAAAACTTTGGTTAGTAGATTAGATAATATCCACCACAATTAAATATGGAGGGACTTCAATAAATCCGCTTCATTCATTTACTCTGTGTCCTTTTTCTTTTTCAATGATTTTGTGATATCTTCCTACTTTGCCCTCGTGTTATCAATGTACAAATTAATAATGACGTCGATTGAATTATTAAAAATAATAATGACGTCGATTGCTGGTACTCATTAACAAACTCATGATTGTTTCGATAATATATAGATGATTTATTGCAAACATTTTATCCTAGCCGTCCAATACGGACCGTGCATGAGTACGCGTATGAGCAGAGAAGGTGAATGTAAATTATCGTATATAAAAAATTTGGCATTTAAAAAAAAACTAATTTCATAAAAGACTTGGAGCATATTTTATACTCATAGTATTTTTCAGCTTTTGCTTTTCATTTTGCTTCTCTTTCTTTGTTTGTTTCTCCTTCTCAATTGAAAAAATTGTAAAAATAATATTTTTCACAACTTTCATCTATTTACAAAATTATCATTAAAAATAAAAAGAGAAAAAATATTATCTCATACATACTTAGAAAAAGCATTGTCTCAAAAACAATGAGAAGAAGAAACATAAGTTGAGTTTTAGAAAACTAATATTAAAATAATCTGGAGTAAAAGTAGAATGAGAAGTAAAAATTATTTTCTTAGATGAAGGTCTTCAGTAACAAACAATTAATTGTAACTTTATATTATCTTATACATAGATATGCTTAGAGAAAACTGTCTGTGTGTCCCGCTTCCCCCGAGTCAAAATTATGGCCCCACCCCTACATATGCTCAACCAAAGAATCCATTTATTTCTAACCCGTACTTTCTTAGATCCTATGAACATGTAATCTAGTACCCTTTGTGATATCACTTGTTTTAAAACCATTGTATTCATTTTGCAAGACACTACATTAATTTGAAACTATGTTGTACAATCTTAATTCTCATCAAGCCCTAGCACATATCTAGTGAGTTTCACCTTTGTACTGTGCCTCCACTACGCTAGCTAGCTAGCTGCGCGGGGAGCTCGAATCAATTCATTCCCATTCATTGGAAGAGAATTAAATTTTGAGTGTACTTAGTTCCCATATTATGAAGGATAGCTCGGACATTAAAGTGCAATGTAATAACATCCACTAAAGTCGAGCGAGCTATCATGTCAAGTCCTCATCCTCTCGCATTGATGCCCGCCACACCTACAAGATGTATCGTACGGTGGTGTTTATTTTGATGATAGAAATTCAATTAATTTTTCAAGCTCAACAAAAAGAAAAAGAAAGAAAAAACGGCTATATTGCGTCACGTTCGCCGTTTGGGGTGGGTGGGGTAGAGGATTCATTGAGGCTAAATTTTTGGTACTAGGTGTTTAAACCCTAGAATTCTATGATAAATGATTTAAAATTACGGGGTGATCACTGCCCCTAGTCAATTGTTGTTAATAGGCCAAACAGTGGGGAATGAATTAAGAGGGGCGCTCGCCCCCTAGAATTTTTGTTTCAAGTGCAAATATGATTTTTTAGCCCCCCTTGAAATTAGAGTAAATTTTATGCTTCACGGGTGCAACAAGGAGTGGAGCGAGGGGAGAAACATTTTTGTTTTGTTTTTGTAGTGGAAACCTTCACTCGGCCTGAAATTTTGACTTCCCCCAAGAACTCATGTTTTAAAACTATATATAATAAATAATAATTTTATTTTCTTAAATTTATATCTCGTTCCGTTGCCTAGAATCCTAATATTGCCATCCTAAAGTCGGATAAGCTAGAGACAAACAAATGTGTACGTGCAAATGGGTTAGGCACAACATGCACAAAAAAAAAAGGTGTAAATGTGCCTAAACCGCATGCACGGCAGACCAATTTTTTTTAGAAAATGTACACATGTCGGGTTTGAAAGTACAGCCCGTAAACCGTGGCGTGCCATACAGGTTGCCCCGCACAGGGAAATTTATTTTTTTAAATTATCATTTAAATTATATTTTTTTTTATCAAATAATAAAAAAATAAAAAATAAATTAAAAACGTGCTAACGTGTGTGCCTCATTTGCACGCGGGTTAGCCTGGTACGACAAGTTTTTTACGCGTGTCGTGTCAGGCACGCACGTTTTACATATGTGGAATTTATGGCGTACGTAAGTTGATAAAATGTGCACGTGCCGGACCGAAAACTCCAGCCCGAATAGCATGTATGCTCATCTCTAAGATAGGACAAAGTTTGCTTCTTGAGACAAAAAAAAAAATTGTTTCTGGGTTATTAAAGGTGAAACTCCCGTGTCCATAACACCCAAACAGTGAGAGCAATAAACAATGCCTCTGCCAGTCTGCCCCCAGGCCCCAGGTGACCATTCGAAGCAGTTGGGCGAAGGGGGGTGTAATAAGTAGTTCATCCAAGGACCGTTGGGAAGAAATTTATGGTTGTTGCGTTGCTATGGTAACGAAATTATAAAACACACACACACAGAGATCATTAAATAGGAACTATGATAGCCACAGTAAATGATATTTAAACTCACCAACACTCCGACAACTAGGACCCGGATCATCACCTGTAGTATTATTATATACATACATTTGCATGTATTGCACCCCGTGTTTCTTTGTTTATGAATTAAATTATGAGAATTTAAGCTTCATGATGAGAACAATTTGAACAGACGACTGATTTCTATTGAGATATGATAAGTATCCAATAGAAAACCGAACTATGTAGGCGGGAAGCAAAACGTTACTTCTTGATAAAAATGTTAGTTTAAAACCGGAGAAAATAATAGCCCTAAGTGGTAAACTAGATAAGCTCATCAGTGCACCTGAATCATAAATCTTAGCTATTATGGAGCACATAGAAGCTCGTGACCATAGAAACATTGAATGATCAGAAGTCAGACTGAGGCCTAGGGGGAATGGCATAGCGGACATAGTCCACAAGAACACGGAAGTGTTAACTTAAATTTGAACTAATACATAACCAAAATCCTCGGTTAGGTATTAAAAATACAGATATACACTGGAATGGTTGTAAATATTTTTTAGTGGAAGCCATAATAATATAATTAATTTTTTCAATTTTAAAAAAAAAAAAAAAAAGAATATTGGGGCTGGGGGTGGGGAAAATAAAACTTAGTGTAAAACTTGTACTTTTGGGGGTGTAAAGACCACGATATTAAGGATGAAAAGGAAGAAAGAGGAAGAAAAGGTCTGGTTTATAGGAAAAAAAATGTTGAAAATTGTATTCTTTCACAAGGTCTGGTTTAATTGAAGAAAGCAGAAGTTTATTTTTAAGTTTAGAACTCAACTTTTGATTCGTTTTCTATATACTACCTTTAAGCCCTTTTGGAGAAGTTATTTTAAGCACCTTTCGAAACGTTTTTTTCTCTCTAATAAACTCGATTTTCCAACAAGTTCTTATAACGCACCCCTTAAACTCTCTATGAGCTACTTCTGACCACTTTCTCTATATTTAAGCATTTTTTACAAAAGCCAAATGAATACGAAAAGATCCCACGAGGGAACACCAAATCTTGTCCACTATTTTAGTATAGTATCTCTCCTAATGTAAAAGCCGGGGCAGTACGTATGACGACGACAGCAGACCCCTCGTAGCCGCCTTACACACTTCAGAGTATGTCTTGGTGCTGTTCCACATTAACTGCCTTGCCAATTTTCTTGCAACCCTTTTAAAGCAAAAACAAACACACGGCCGAGTAGCACGCTTAAAGACAACAACAGACAACAC
>JAOWBN010243682.1:0-11945 GCA_028565015.1 Pinguicula moranensis | reverse complement strand
TTTCTGCAGGATTAGTCAAGAGAGCAGATGTTTCCTCAATTATAGATGTAGGATAAGTAGTTACCTCAAGATCCTCAGCAGTCGGTGATATTGGTGGTAGCCGAATAGTGGACTGTACTATGTCTAGAGCCGGAACTTGCGTGTCTTTTGATGATAGGGGAGTCGAGTCATGTAGTAACCAACTCAGTGCATCAGATGATTCATGAAATCTCATGGTGGCCAGATTCTCCCCTTGATCACTGAGATGGGAGTAAAAGAGATATTCTGTCTCCAGAAAATGACAGTCCATGGTTGTGTATACCTTCTGAGTGGGAGGGCGGTAACAACGATAACTACGCTAGCGAATGCCATAGCCAACAAAAAACACACTCAATAGCAAAAGGATCAAGCTTAGTACGGGCAGTTCGGGGAATGTGGACATACACTGAGCATCCAAAAACTTTAGGAGGAAGGATGATAACAGAAGGAACCTCACTGTAGTCAACCAAAGTTTGAAGAGGGGTTTTCAGCTCCAAGATCTTTGTAGGCAATCAATTTGTGAGATATACAGCAGTAGCAACAGCTTCAGACCAAAAATTGGAAGAAACCCAGGATTCAATCATAATGGCCCGTGTTATCTCAAGAAGTAAACGGTTCTTTCGTTCTGCAGTACCATTTTGTTTAGGAGTGTTCGGACAGGTTGTTTCATGAAGGAGACCATTTTTCAAGAAGAAATCCTTCAAAGATTGATTGACAAATTCACCTCCATTGTCTAAACGAAGAATGCGAATACCTTGTCGAAATTGAGCCTTAATCATGGTATAAAAATCCACGAACTTTGAAAACACCTCAGATTTGTGTTTGAGAAAGTAGACCCAGGTCATCCGTGTACAATCATCAATAAATAATAGAAAATATCGATGACCAGCAGAGGATGAAACGGGAGCAGGTCCCCATAATCAGAGTGAATTAGAGAAAAAATAGAATTGGTGCAACTATTATTCAATAAATAAGAGCTACGATGTGTCTTTGCCAAACAACAAGTCTCACAATCAAGTCTATTATTCTCTGAAAATAAATGCGGAAGTAATAACTTAAGATAACCAGAGGATGGGTGACCAAGTCGACGATGCCACAACCAACGCTGTCGATCAACAGAGCTAGAGGTAGCACATGCATTGCCATTCGGAGCCACCTCGTCGACATAGTACAGTCCGTCCTGTTCAGTGCCACGCCCAATGATCGCCCGAGTCTGAAGATCCTGCAATAAACAGAAATGAGGATATATGAGCACACGACAATTTAACTCCTTAGTGACAAAAGTTTGCAAGATAGTGATTGGACATAGAGGCAATTTTTTAATGTTAGTGTTGGCGAAATCTCGATAGTTCCACCCCCAATCATCGGTGAAATGCCCCCATTTGCAATATGTATAAAGTGTTTGGTAGGTACTGCAGGAACAATAATATCACTAGCAATATTAGTCATAGTATCAGTGTCCCCACAATCAATAAGCCACCGATAACTCATGGAACCAGACACAATACGGGATGAACGGGTTATGGAGATAGGAAGTGAATCTTGATGAAGATCAAAACACCCGGTATTGATAAAGGATGGTTGTTTTGGGCTCGTAGACATATTTCGTTCAGAATTTTGGGGGTATTCTGGATTAATTTCAAATTTTCAGGTAGTTCCTGTGGCATTTCCCGAATTTTTGTATCAATTGGGGGCTTTTTCGGAATTTTGGAAACATTCTCGGATGTTTTTAGAAATGTGGCACTGTTCAGGGACATTTTCGGAATTTTGGGACAGTTGGAGGACTGCATCGAAAACAATAATGACTCAGGGGTCCATTTTGGGATTTGAGGAAGTTGGCAGGGCCGTATCGGAATTTTTGAAATTTCTGGGGAGCGTATCACAAAAACCGATTCCTCTGGGGGATGGATCGAAGAAATCGGAGACTTTGAGGACCGATTTGCAAAATCAGCCCAATAATTGAAGTCAGCCGCCGCATCGTCGTTTTCATCATTAATTCCTGCAACATAATTGGACCCAGCCACTGTGTAGTCGTTTTCCTCACTAATTCCTGCAAAATGATTTTCTTCTTCATGCATTCCTATAGAATAGTCATTAATTCTTGCAACATAATTGGACCCAGACACTATGTAGTCGTTTTCCTTATTAATCCCTGCAGAATGATTTTCTTCTTCATTCATTCCGGCAGAATAGTTTTCTTCTTCATTCACACATGCAAAATTGACATTCTGCTCAACCCTCCTCGCGACAGCGCCATGTCCAGTATGTTGATGGTCACCGCCGCTGTTGGTGGCGACCTCAGGGTTGCTAGTGGCGGTGGCAGCCACCCCTCCTCCTCTCCGATTCTTGTCTTTAAAAAAATATTCGGGATATCCAATGGTTTTGAAGCACCTCTCTGTGGCGTGGCCCAATTTTTCACACCTAGTACACCAAAGCTTCGATTTGTCTACGTCCTATCACCGGGATGATGTTTTGACCACAGATTTTGGTCGATTCTTACCTTGGTAACAAGACCACTTCCAACACCAATAGAAAAAGAGTCGGCGGTAACGGTTGGATTTAGAATCTGTAATCGAGTGGACTCCCTACAAAATGCGGCATATGCTGATTTCACAGATAGTAGTGGATCAGCTTTCAAGTCGCGCTTGATCGGGTAAAATTCCGGATCAGTTGAAGCAAGAAATTGAAATAATCGAGTTTCTTGCCTCAATTAATTAAATATCACAATATTCCGGACACTTCATTGGATTGGGTTGTCTCCGATCTATTTCCTGCCAAAGCCGCTGAAGTGTTGTATACAGTTCCTCAATTCTAGTCTTGTTCTGATACAATCGATTGGCACGTACCGATAGATCAAAGAGTTGAAGCTTGTCGCCACCACTGTTGTAGGTGACATTGAGACTGTTCCACATTGTTCTAGCATATGGATATGAAGCATATCTATCTACTAATGTTGGTTCCATTGATGTGAGAAGACTCGTGCAAATATTTAAATCAGCCTGCTCCTAGTGTTTATATTCGGTTATTCCTTCAGGTGGTGGATCATCCGTGAGATGATTAAGCTTTCCCTTGCCACCAATAACCATTTTGGCTAATCGACTCCACAGAGGGTAGTTGTGATCGGTTAGCATTATGCTGATCGGAATGATGGTGTTGTTTTCATGTGGTTGGAATTGGTTGAGAATTTTTGTGAATTGTTTGGTCAGTGATTCCGTAAGAAGGCTCACGATTTGTGAGGCAACCACGGATGAGGGATCCATTGGATCTAGTAGGTTGCCTGCCATGGATTGTGACAAACAGGTTTGAGGTAAATGATGAGAACAATGTTTGGATCAAGAAGATTTAAAAACACTGCTCTGATACCATGTGTGTTTGGATTGTGTTTTGGAGAATAAACGTAAGAAGTAGGAATTACTCGAATCTACTTTTTTTCTTCTTATTTTCCATTGTGTTGTGTTACAGGTATTATAGAGAATGAAGGAGACAAAGTGTGTATTGGGAGATTAAGTCAAGAAACATATACCTTGATTTAAGGATGACTTCCTTAAATCAAGGGATACATAATCTTCCAATTGAATGCAGTCTGACACACTTGACCATTGAGGGCCCTCAATACTACTTCTCCGATTCTATGGTGAGCAATGCCACAATGGCATGGCCTTCAAGATTCAAGTAAGCCATGGGATGGGTCTTCCAACAAGCTTCAACCAACCGCCACCACCACCACCACCATATGTTGTGACACAGGAGGGAGTGCATGAAGGGGAGTCTCCACCCATTGTGGTGGTTGGTACTCCAACAAACAGAGGGTTGACATGCTATGCTAGTCCTTGTTTCTTTTGTCTACTTTTGCCTCTCATTTCATATTCATTCTTTGCAGGGGAAGAGTAAATGTTTTATGGTTTGCTGCTCTGGGGAGTCCAATTCTTTTTTTGATGTCTCGATATACTTCGCAGCATGATTGTGGAATATGGAAGTGTGCATGAAATAAAATATTTCTTATTTATTAAGCTTGTGTTGTAATCTCATGAATTTGCGAGAATACTTGTCAAAAGTCTGTATATTATTTCCATTAGACTTCTCTATATATAGAGGTTTAGGACCAAGAGTTACAAAAGATATAAATCCTGAAACGGTTACAATCAATACACATTTATATATAATTTTGTATATTTACAACTCTCCCTTGATTGACCGAATTTCAAGGATACATACTTTTGTAATCTTATTAAGTAGAGATCTTTTATGGTCCTCTCATTGAATTCTTTTGGATTCAAGAGTATGCCAAAGTTCCCTCGTTAAAATCTTGCTTAGGAAAAACCCTGTGGAAAACAATCCTAAGCGAGGGAAAAAGAGTACAAATATGCATTGTTTCTCCTCCTCAAAAGTATGTTTCAGACATCTATGAGACGCCTCATACCAATATCAGATATAATTTGTTTAAATACAATTTTAGGGAACGACTTGTAAATAAATCGGCTAAATTTTCACTTGATCTGATCTGCTTGATATCGATTTCTTCATTTGTCTGCAATTCATGTGTGTAGAAGAATTTTGGGGATATATGCTTTGTTCTGTCATTTTTTGTGTATCCTCGTATGAACTGAATGATGCAAGCAGCATTGTCTTCATATAATATTATCAGCGTATCTGAAATATTGGATCGATCACATGTTGTGAGGATATATTGAATGATTGTCCTCAACCAAACACATTCTTTACTCGCTTCATGTATTGCAATAATCTTTGAGTGGTTAGATGATGTGGCCGTCAATGTATGCTTAGTAGATCTTCATGAAATTGCAATACCACCATAAGTGAAAACATATCCGATCTGAGATCATCCCTTGTGTGGGTCAGAAAGATAACCTGCATCTGCATATCTAATTAACTGTGATTCTGTATCACGGTTATAAAATAATCCCAAATTCGGGGTGCCGCTTAAATAGCAGAGGATATGCTTGATACCATTCTAGTGTCTCCGAGCCGGAGTAGCACTATATCTTGCAAAGAGATTGACTAAAAAAACTATGTCTGGTCTCATACAATTTGCAAGATACATTAGTAGTAAACCCCGTCAAGCTGCGTCCCCGCTCTAATCACCATCCTCGTAGACAGGTCATGTAGAACACAAGACTTAATAATAAATACAGCAACACAATTTAATTGCTCAGTGAGTTGTGAGACAGAAATGAAGGAACATTTCATAGACGGGACCAAGATCACATCATCACCTGAATATTGTGCCCCAAATTCGCGATGCCCTTCTGAGTGGCCAACGAGGAGTCACTGTTTGGCATGATAACAGTGCAAGAACGAATAGATTCCGTAGAAAATAATTTAGCAGGACAACTGGTCATATGCTGTGAAGCCCCAGTGTCAACCAACCAATTCTGCATCTTACCAGTCAACTTGTCGCCAAACACGCCGGGACGATGGCATTAGCCGCCTCAATGTTGGCGGCCCATTGTTCATTCATGAATTCTGGCAATGAGGTCTTGGAATTCGATGCAGATTGTGGAGATGCATTCACAGATTGTGTTGAGGTTGCATTCATGTGAAGACCCTGCGCAGATGATGGATTGTCGCGGTTACGAGGACGACTAGCAGCTCCTGATCCTTTGCCGCCACGACCCCTATTTTTTGGGTATCCATTCAAGACATAGCAGTTTTTTATATGATGTCCATGGCGCTTGCAGTGATCACAATGAATCACGTCAGTATCGTCATCCGAAGCAGGCACACGACGATTTTGAGTAGCAAATGCAGTAGCCTTAGTTCGATTATCACGAGTAGGGGTGGGAATCGGTGGGCTTAGTTCGATTATCACGAGTAGCAAATGCAGTAGCCTTAGTTCCGACACAGATACATACTCTGATACCGACATCCTTCGGATGTCGGTTATCGGAGTCGGTATCGGAATAAGATTAGTATTCCGACAAGTTGTCGGTGACGGTATCAGATAATCGTAACGGTTCCGCCATCGCCACCGACAAGCCCAAAAAAAATATTAAATTAAAATAATAAAATTTGAATTATATTTTTGTTCTATTTGGTACTTTTGCTTGATATTTCATAATTCTGAAGTTTGATTTATGAACACCGAAAAGAAATCTCACTCCGCGTTCTTGAAATAATGTATGAATTAATGTTGAAATATTTTTTCCTGAGCAGCTCTCGGAACAATGATGTTGAGCAGCTCTTGAAATATCTCATGATGTTGAAATTATAAGTCTCTCGGAACAATGATGTTGAGCAGCTCTTGAATTGTGATATGCAGAGTTCAACCAAGATCCTCTAGAATTCATGAACCGTTTTGCACCTTGAGTTAGTGATTCGATTTGATTGTCGTTTTGTGGTTTTCAGTTTTCATTTTTCAGTTTCCAGTTTCCAGTTTTTTGCACATTGAATATGATTTTAGGCAAGGTTGGATTTTCATTGACTGAAACTTTATGACAAGGTTACTGGTTGCTGGATTTTCATTCTTGAATTCAGCATGAAGCTCTTCAAGAGCTTTTAATTTTTGTTAGCCGCCTTACAAAGACATTGCATTCCGCATTGTTAATAAAGACATATAGTACTCCCGGGAGAAGGGGTTCAAGAGCACATTTGAATCGAGAATCCTGCAGGTCCACTTAAACTGTAAGCGCTACCGGTGTCGCCATTGATCCTTTGGAGGTATAGTACTAGCAATTCCCATCTTGTACTGATGTAGTTAGCATGAAATTATGTTTGCTGTAAACTGCACCTTTTTTAGGTAGTTTTTTTTTCTTCATAATAGAAACACAAGAGATTACAGAAATTGTAACTTATGTTTAGAACCTTTGTCCACGCCTGAAAATGGAAAACCAATGCCGACAGTGGCGGAACTACTGACATCACCGACACCCGACACCAGTCGGATGTGTCGGTGTCGGAACCAAAATGCGCCACTGCCAATTTGTCGAAATCGGTGTCAGAATGACTCGTTCTGCCACCGATACTACTGATTCCCATCCCTAATCACGAGCACGCGCAATTGTAGACAAAGTTTCTTCATGCATTATCATCTATACACACGCATTAATGTGTGCAGCGGATCCAAGCTCAAAATTTGTGACCGAATCATTCCATATTGGTCATCCAGTCCCATGAGACACTGATGAAGTTTCTCTGCATCACTTCGGCGCTGAGAAGTTTCAGTTACCTTGCAAGTGCAACCTTTTGTGGAACAAATCAGCAGGGGGTCGTATGTTCCAATTTCATCCCAAATAGGGGTAGACGCCCAAAATATGAGGCAAGTAGCTCACCGTGCTATTTACAGCCGTGAAGCTCATTCTTAGTCTCCTACAAACGAGCGCCGCTACCCACGAAAAATTGCTCGCACATATAAGTATTGGAATTATGAAATCTTGTATATCATTAACCAACTTTTCATGTACATTTAAAGGATATTAGGGGTTATCTAGATTATGGAAGATTATGTTGATAAGGAAGATCCCTATAATTAAGGAATCCTTCCTTTTACATAGTATTGGCATAACCTTCCCTATTTGACTAATTCTAACACCCCTCCTCAAGTTGAGTCATCAAATATTCGATGCCCAACTTGCGTAATATCTCATGAAAAACATCTCTTGCTACATCTTTAGTTAACACGTCAGCTAGTTGATCTTATGATCGTACAAATGGGAGACATATAATGCCGTCTTCAAGTTTTTCTTTTATAATGTGTTTGTCAACCTCTATGTGTTTTGTGCGGTCATACTGGACTGGATTTTCTGAAATACTGATTGCAACCTTGTTATCGCACATGGTTAAGAAATATGGAATCCTATTTCGGCGAGTAGCTTCTTTATCCATAATAATTCTGTGAGACCTCGAGCAATTCCTCGAAACTCAGCTTCCGTACTAGATAATGCCACGACCTTTTGTTTTTTGCCTTTCCATGTCACTAAATTTCCTCCCACGAAAGTAAAGTATCCCGAGGTTGACCTTCTATCAGTTTGACTGTCTTCCCAATCTGCATCTGTATATGCATGAACATTCAGATGTCCATGGTTTTTGAACATAACTCCCTAACTTGTTGTACCTTTCAAGTATCGCACAATTCTTAGTGTTGCTTAAATATGTACCTCTGGAGGTCTATGCATAAACTGACTTACTATCCCTACTGAGTATGCGATATCAGGTCTCGTATAGGATAGATAGATCAATTTACCCACCAATCTTTGATATTTTTCCTTGTCTGCTTAAGGAGTGTTGTCGATTTTGAGCTTGTGGTTTGCCATCATTGGAGAGTCTACGGGTCTGCAATCCATCAACCTTGTTTCTGCCAATAAATCCAGAATATATTCCTTTGTTAGATAAAGATTCCTTTGGGTGACCTCAGAACCTCTATCCCTAAGAAATATTTTAATCTCCCCAAATCCTTCATCTCAAATTCCTGAAAAAGATTTTTCCTTAACAGTGCAATTTCCTCTTCGTCATCCCCCATGATCATCATGTCGTCTACATAAATTATTAGGCATGTAATACGTGCTCCTCGCCTCTTTATGAACAATGTATGGTTGGAATTGCTCTGTCTGTATCAATTTTCCCGCATAGCCATAGTGAATCTGCCAAACCACGCCCTTGGAGACTGTTTAAACCCATACAAAGCTTTTCTTAAGTGGCATACTTCTCCTTGTTGAAAATCACGTATAAAGCCAGGGGACCAATCGAGGTTTAGGGTTGAATATTTTTGGTTTTTTTTTGGTGTTTTTAGATTTTCGGTGGGTTGGTTGGTGAGTTGGTGAAGTGTAGGGGTATGTATTTTCGAGGTTTTAGGAAAATTTGGGGTTTGGGATTTGGTGGAAACTGGAGGACTGTTTCGGAGTTTTAGCAACTGCTGGGGTCGATATGGAATTGGGAGACTTCCGTGGGGGTTGTAACATAATTTCCAAAGTCTGTTGGGGATGTATATCAGCTTCACAAAAGTCTGGGGGCGTATCGTCTTTTCCCGTAAGTCCAAGGGTTGATCTGCAAAATGCGTTACACCTGCAAGATGTAATTGCAATTCTCTCTCCCTAGGGTTCGAGAACATCGTGTTCTCAACCCGTGTACCTACTACGGGAAAGATGCCCGTGATGCTATGCACGGCCGCAGGGACTCTGGTCCCGCCGGTGACTGGGTTGTCGTCGCCGTGTGTGGAGACCTTCAGGTTTCCCACAGTGGCGGCTGTCACTCCACGAGGACGAGATTTGTCCTTGAAGTACCATTCGGGAAATCTGATCTTCTTGAAGCACTTTTCCATCGTATGTCCGGTCCATTGACAATCGGAGCACCATAGCTTTGTTTTGTCGACACCGGACCCGTGGGATGATGATTTCAGTGCCTGAATCGTTGAATCTGACCGTTGTTTGACAGAGAAGCCACTACCTATGCCGGAGGTCGAGTAGCCGCCGATGTGAGTCGGGTTTAAAATTTGGAGTCTGGCGAACACACGACGAAGCAACACGTAGGCTGATTCTACGGTAGGCAAGGGAACTGCTTTGAGCAAATCCCGCTTTGTGACGTCAAATTCGCTGCTCACGCTGACAAGAAACTGGAATAGTCTATTTTCTTGTTTCAGGCGATTGAATGTGGCAATGTCTTCCAGGCATTTCATCGGATTTGATTCTCGCCTATCAACTTCTTGCCAGATGCGTTTTGGGGTGGTGTATAACCCTTTGAGGCTTTGTCTGAGTTTGTCTATTTGCACGAACTGATAGACCAAACAATTGGAGGGAATCACCCCCACTGCTGTACGTCATGGCTAATCCTTCCCACATTACTTTGGCTGACCCGTACGAGACATACCTGTCTACCAGGGTAGGCTCCATTGTTGTGAGTAGGCAATGGCAGACACTAAGATCCACCTGTTCCAATTGTTTGTATTTAAGATCGGTGGATTGTGGAGGCTCATCAGTAAGGTGATGAAGCTTCCATTTGCCTTCGATGGCCATCTTGACAAGACGACTCCACAGTCTATAATTCTGATCGTTTAACTTGAGGTTGATGGAGATTGGTGGATTGGATTTAGGGGTTTGGAAATTGGTGAGAAGTTGGGTGAACTATTTGGTGAAATCCTCAAGGGCAGGGCTTGCCATGGGCAAGGCAGCCGGAGGTTCACGATTGTCATCGGCCATGAGAGGTAAGAAGGTGGTCTGCGATGGTAGATGATGAGAATTGGATTACAGATCGGATCGGATCGTTTTTTCCATACGCTCTGATACTATATTGGAATTTTGAAATCTTGTATATCATTGATCAGCTTTCCGTGTACATATAAAAGAAATTAGGGGTTATCTAGATTAAGGAAGATTATTTTGATAAGGAAGATCCTTATAATTAAGGAATCCTTCCTTTTACATAGTATTGACATAATCTTCCCTAGTTGACTATTTCTAACAATAAGCCCATAGAAGAGCAACATTCTCACGATACGAAATTGTTTTCCGCAACTTTGGCTCGACCGTGTAAATGATCCACGATTCAAGCAAGGATTGAAGTGTCATCCATTCATCCAACTCATCTTCGCCAGTTGGTTTAGGAACTTTGCCTTCAACATACTTCCACTTGCGGAGACCACGAAGGGTGACCCGCATGGCAAGAGACCACTCTTCGTAGTTATTGCCATGAAATACCACCGGTGTGATTACATTACCGGTTTGATCGCTCGAAAGAAGACCGTATGGACTCACAGGAGCCATTGTGCCGGAAACAGCAACAATCGGATTGTTCTTTGGATCGCTAGCAGCCATGAAGACGAAGAGTGAATGAAAATTTCATAGAATACAAATCAAGTGGACCGTTATTCTCCAATACCATAAAGAAACTCAAAGAATTGGGAAATTTTCCTTGCTTCATTGCGGCGCACTGGCCGTTCTTATAAAAACTGTTTACAGAGAAAACCCGTATACCTAATTACATGTAAAGGACTAAACTAACCTTTTTATATTTTACTTTACAGTATTTATGGGAATGTACATTATATGACAAATACATGTAATCTTAACGTTCCTTTCACTGAATGGCACTTCACCTCCATTTTTGATAGCGCAAAGACAATGAACAGACATTGGTGCAACTGCAACCTTCGGATTGAACGGAAGTGGTATTTGAAGCTATTTTTTGAATCTGGTGATGTGAATCAAATAGTGCATCTTTGCTTATACGATTTCAAGATGGTTTGGTGTGATTTACACTCATTTAGGTAGGATATAATATTTTTATGTCATAATTTATGCTTTAGTAGTGTTCTATGTGCAGGTAATTACCATTGAATGAAATTGGCGATTTTCGAGTGAGGCACGAGCCAAATTTTCAGTGATTAACGTTCAACTTCAAAACGTCATAACTTGAGCTAGGAGTGTTCGATATGGAAATACAAGATACTCATGCAGAGCTTGAAAAACCTACTACAACTTCCATGAAGATTACATTTCCAGATTCGGATTATAAAGTGGAGAAAATTGAGCTTGAACTTCAGTTAGCAAAACTGTCCAGTAACTATTTTGTTCTGTGCAGTCTAGGTTGGTGGGCCATAAATTGATATCCAAAGATCGGATTGGGATGTTCTATATACCAATGGAAATCCCAAACAATGTATCACAACTTTGTAGAAGAAGCTCACTCGAAATTCGGCTTAAAAAGAGGCGAAAAATCCCTCTGAAGTCGATAATAAGAAACTGTCCAGGTTCAATGAATCAGCAAATGCCAAAGATTTCGAATTGGATTCAGATAAACATGAGCCAATTTGATGTTTTTATCAAAGATACTATGTTGAGGCTCACATATCCAAATACTTGAGAAGGAAGTTGAAGATTAACATCAAATTCTAAAATTTATGATTTTGATTATTATTTAGACTTTATCTTCAAATTGTATAGAAATTCTCATATTTATCACTTAGCCTTGGAGGAATC
>JAOWBN010243671.1:0-11945 GCA_028565015.1 Pinguicula moranensis | reverse complement strand
ATGGGCATTAGTTCTTCTTGAATCATCTAAACTACAGAATCTGTTTTTTTTTTCGCCGAGTCCGTGCAGCTTTCTTTTTTTGACAGATCTCGCCCCAATGGTGGGAATTTAGTGTCCATCGGCGAGTTTACATTCTGGTTGGTATATGCCATAGGACCATTGAAAGTAGTTCTACAACTAGCTCAAGAACAAACAGAAGATGATGATAGGTGGTCGTGGCGATGTTAATGGGGAGTATTCCACAAAAGAGGCATATAATGATATAATGATATAATAATACAGTGAACTGTGAAGGAATAAGTGGCGGCCGGAGGCAAGGGCGTACCCCAAGGGGGCCAGGGGGACCTGGCCCTCCCCACCCCTGGGGTTACCCCTACCCTACCCTATTTTATTAATTCAAATTTTTTTTTAAAAAAATTTAATTGTATTTTAGTGGTTTTATTGAATTTTTTATTAAATTTTTGATGATTTTCAAAAAATTCGGGTCGGGGGGCTGCCACCCCCCGCACCTTCCATCCAACTTACATTAAACTCCAACATTAATAATTTCTTCCCTAAAATAATTTCTTATAATCACTTAAAAAAATATATATATACCGGATATAAAAAAAAAAATGGCCCCCCTAATATTTTTTTCTGGGTCCGCCCTTGGCCGGAGGAGTATAATACTTAATTGAAACATGCGGTTGGGGGGTGGAATGCAGTTTAGCAGTTGTGGTTGGCAAGGGAACAAATGTATTTTTGAGGAGGAAAAGCCTGCGTGGGAGGAGGTGGTGGAAAATGTTTGAATGAGTCACCACATCATTAGTTAGTAAATATTTTTGTATTTAACGTGTAGAGATATTGTGGGATAGTGTTTCCTTAAAATTCGAGTTAGAGGAATCACACAGTTTGTCAAAATATAGAAGAAAAGAGTCCTATTATCGCCTTCTTGCAAGGTATTAGAATTGATTGAGAAAACCTTTTTTTCATTGCCGTGAGTTAGAAGTAGGCATACGGGAAGGCTGGGTTGTACTCATGGACTTGAAATGAGAGCCTAGATAGCTCATTTACAGAAATGGGCAGTGCGGCCTGGCCTATTTTGGCTAGCCCGGCATGCCACAAAAATGGCCGGCTGCTAGACTAGCCGATATGGCCCTTTAGCCTGTATAGTCCATATAGACCGTAAATGGGCTAGCCATCGCCATTTTACCTGTTTTATTTACCTGGAAAAGTGGAAATGCAAAAGAATTGAAGGTGATGGTTCAACGCATGTTTTTGTACTTGCAACTTGCAGCACTACTAACTCAATCCAAAGTCCAAAACTCCAAACTAAGACTAATAGGTAACAACAACAACAACTACTCTGAACTCTCTTCCACAAGAAGCAAATCTGTGCACACTTGAACCAAAAACAAATAAGCAGCTCATGAAGAAAAAACATGTAGAACCTTCGCAATTAAAACTCCACAATCAGTAAATCTGTCCACGATCTTAATTAATAATATGTTATTAGGGATGAATGAAAAATTGATGAAAAATATAAAGAGGAAAAGTTTCTTTCAATTAGTAGCCATCATCCCATTAGTGGAGAAAATGGAGAGTTAAGTCATTATCCCACTAACTTAATGGACATAATGGAGAAGTTAAAGAGGTGAAAAATCTCTAACTCTCATCCAAAATCTCTATAAATATTGGATCCACTCTTGATTTAAAAAATTACAAATAAAATTGAGTCTAGAATTTTATTCTCACTTCTTGGAGTATTTTTTGTGAGTCTTTCATTTGGTGATGGAAGAAAGATACCATTAAAATTTTCCGGAGTTGTGCTGCAAGTGTTGTGCGTAACAACTCGTATCCGTTGTATCCTGGGAGACAAACGCTCGTGAATCTCAAAGCCTCGAAGTTCTTCGAATCCTCCTATTTCGTTCAATGGTGAAAGGTTGAAGTTGTACTTTTATTTATGTAATTCTTACAAAATTTTATATATTGTTTATTTTCTCCATTGCAATAAACTGTTAATTCCACGTATTATGTTCTACAATCTTAAAACAAATTTCTAGTTTATTTAGAACTAACAGTTTGATTTGCAAAAAAATAGAAACAATATATCTTAGATAATTCAGATATGATGAGTTCATAATATTTTGTTTCATATATTATCCGTTGATCATGATGCATATGTAGTTGAATATGTGTTATTAAGAATGTTCTATTTATTATTTAGAATATTTATTCAGAATATTGTGTTTATTATTCAGAATATTTATTCAGAATATTATGATATTTTAGATCAATATTTTTTTATTTTATTTACGAGATTACTAACTTTTGAATTTCTTAAATTTCATAAATGGCTAATGGTGCGCCCCTAATTCCTGAAGGTTCCTCTTCGCTGACACTTATGCAAGTTGAGACCCAAAATATTGTTCCTACTCTTGGGGACTCGCAGGGAAAGAATGATTATTTGGTAACACCGGTTTTGAGGGTTTCAGTGGTACCTCAAGTGACGTATGTCCCTATGAGCCACAATGAGAAACCGGAAAAATTCAAGGAGTCCAACTTCAAGACGTGGCAACAAAAAATCTTGTTCCACCTAACTATGTTGAATCTTGCGAGATTCTTGAAAGAGGATCCTCCTGCTGTCATAGAGGATGAATTGGATGAGCAGTATTTAATTGCAATAGATACATGGGAGTATTCTGAATTCCTTTGCAGGAACTACATCCTAAATGACTTGTCTGATGCCTTGTACGTTGTGTATAGCGTAAAGAGCACAACTAATGAATTTTGGGATGCTTTAGACCACAAGTATAAAACTGAAGATGTTGGTGCCAAATAGTTTTTGGTTGCTCAGTTCTTGAATTTCAAAATTTTGGACACTAAGGCTGTTGTAAGTCAAGTTCAAAAACTTCAGTTGATCATTCAAGGAATGTTAGCCGAATGAATGATCCTTAGTAAATCCTTCTAAGTAGCTGCAATAATTGAGAAGTTACCCCCTTCGTGGATGAACTTAAAAAATTATTTGAAGCTTAAAAGGAAGGAAATGCCATTGGTAGATATGATCCTTAGACTTCGCATTAAAGAATATAACAAGGAAAAGACTTATGATGTTGTCGACATAAATGTTGTTAAAGCAAATGTGGTAGACCATGAAAGAGGCAAGAGTAAGAAGCCTTAACATGGGTCAAAGATGGGAGCTAACGGAGGAGTGACTAAGAAACAAAAGTTTCTTAGAAAATGTTACAATTGTAACAAGACAGGAAACAAGTCGTCTGACTTTAGGTCGCCGAAAAAGAATAAGAGCAAAGAATGACTTATACAATGGCAAGTCGAGACATATACGACATCGACACAACTCAGTTAGACAACTGATCTCAACTTGAGTTATGACTATTGACTTTATAAGATCAAAGGATAACATTGTGGATCCACTAACCAAAGGGTTAAATAGAGATCAAGTTGAAAAGACATCAAAAGGAATGAGACTAAGCCCATTATAAAGTAAGGCTGGTACAAAGGAAACCCAACATAGTTGGCTGGAGATCCCAAGATCTTGGTTTAAAGGGATAACCTAACTATAATGACCTTGGTGCTTCACTGTGGGGGTAAACACCTGCCTATTCCTATGATGAAACAGTTCAAGGACATTGCGTCTACTGATCAGCTAGTAAAGTTACTATAATCTCACAAGGAAAGGTTCAAGGGATGAAACCTACCTATCCTATGCAGTTCAAGGACATTGCGTCTATTGATCAATGTGCTCAATGTAAACTGTTGATCTTGAGTAAGATCTGATGGCCCAAAGTTAAAGAGACAAATATGAGACGTCCATTCCATGAGAAGATCCAACGGTCAACATTAAATGGTAGGAAGAATTGAATCAGAGCCATCCATCTGTCTCAGATCCTATGGTTGTCAACTAAAACCTAAAGAGGCAAGATCCTTACCGTTGAACTAATATGACCGGACGGTGGAAGATGAAAGGACAAAAGACAGACTAAATCACATATCAGAACTGAAATTGAGATTTTTTAATTTGAAGCAATCTATTCTCTCACCTTCACGCTTTCTCTCTACGTTGTTCTTTAGGGTTCTTCATTGTCTTCTTCATTTTTGGTCGTGGATCCTTGATTTCTTTGTTGCACGATTATAGCTTTCGTTCAGGTTTAGTATGAGGATCTCTTGTGACGTGTTTGTCATTTGCTTATATGGAAAACTTGTTGGAATCGTTGTGATATTAGACATGATAGTGCTACTGAAGCTTTAATTTCATAACATAGAGAGTTTTTTGCTCCAGTGATCAATAAACTAGCAACAAGCGGTTGGATTCAGTGCTCAATATGGATGTATTCAGAGTTTACTCTGACGAACCACGGGACTTAACTTTGGTATTCTCTATTTTACAATTTTTCTTTTGTCATTTCTCAGTTTTAAATTAATTCTACAAGTTTTCTTTTAAACGGTTTATTTGTAGTGATTACAGATTTGATTCAACAAATCCTAACATATTTTTTGTCAAAAAGGACACATGTAAAAAAATGTATAAAGTTGCTCTTTGCTTTCGGTTTTAATACAAAAATTAAATTACCCCACCCCCCACCCCCCTCCCAAAACAAAATGATAGACAAAGACTAATCATTCATCCTCAATGCATATGCATGTAGAACAACAGGAAACCCACAATCGAGCTAAGGATGTAGGGGTTAGGGCGCGAGGTAAATGTGATAACCTGCATAAAGATAAGAAAGGAGCAGTCAGGAAGAAATTCACAGCAGAACTAGGAGAGGAGGAGATCACAACTCCAGGGCCTACTTTGAGAGGAGTGAAGGAGAAAACAAATCAACCGAATCCAAGCAGCTTCTCCAAAATGAATCGCGATGTAGGAGCGTAGACCACAGAAAGGGGGCTAATAGACATAGAAAAGGACCTAATGGGGATGCAATGGATGCGGTGGAAACAAAGCTAGGGACGGCGGATATCCGACAACCTAGTCGGGATTGGAATCGGGGACAAATCCTTCTCTTCTCCGAAAACCCGAAATGAGTGTGGATCAATTGTAGGAGTTTCGTCTAGCAGCGATGGATATGGCTAAATTCCACTTGGGTGGAGGCCTAATCTCAATTGCAAAACCAGGCCTTATGTTTATATGAGGGGGCCTAGGATGTTTTTTTTATAAACCAAATTTATATATACATAATACGAAAATACAAATGTCATATTTACAAAGTACTAGCTTTGCCTAGTTCCTTGTGTAGTGTGGTTTCAAAAACAGTTAATTACACCTGTACATACACTCTATTGGTTGAATAATCGAATCTGTGAGTGAGTAGCCAAAACCTTAGTGTTTTTCTCTAAACCTTAACCACTTCTAGCAATTCATTTGTATTATTCAACCTTGCTATTTTCTCTATGAGTGAGGGAGCCCAGGATGTTGAGATGGAGAAGACATGGGATATAAGGATGGCCCAACCTCGAGAACCAGGCCCAATCAAAGGTTGGCCCATATTACGCATAGTGTTTGTCATAGTAAGTATGTGTGCTCAGGCTATTACAGGTTGGCATCGAAAAGAGGATCAATGCATGCTAGTCACTTTTATCTACGGTCGATATGATTATAGACAAAAGAGGGATATGTGGTCTTACCTAATATCCGTTTAATCAAGGAATGCTCTGTGGATGGTTCTTGGCGATTTCAACGCAATTCGATCAAACACTGAAAAATGTGTGGCACAGTCCTCCCCGCCATACCAATTAGAGAGTTCAAGGATTGCTTGAATAATTCTGCATTGGTGGAATTATACGCTCCCGTGGTCAGAAATTCTCATGGTGCAATAGACAGAGAGGAACCACGAGGATTTGGGCTAAATTAGACAGATCTCTGGTAAATAGACTTTTCATAGGATGGAAGGGATATGCCATTTACTCTTTGCTACCTCAAAAATTGTCGAATCATAAACCGATAGTGCCTTCCCTAAAAGAGCAACAAGGTGCATATGACATCAAGCCTTTTAGATTCCTTCATCTTGGCTGGCTATCCTTACTCAGATATGGGGATTAAAGCACAATCCTATAACTAATTAAGCGAGCAGACTGAGTTGTGTACAAATTCTGGTAATTAATATGTTGACAGTTATGACTCTTGTATGTCATCAGAAGCTGGCTGAGGTGAGCAAAGCTCAGTTATGAATCATGTATAGAAAAAATGAATATGAGGAAAACCTGAGAAGCTACAAGTTTTGATCAATGTTTGTTTTGACCCTATTTTTCTAAAGTATGTGATAGTCATGCAGATGAGGATCGTAGTTTCAACTGTACAGGAAGATTGAACTCCATGAATGTATTCTATTTTTTTTTCCTTTTTCCTTTTTTTCTTTTTGAATTACCCTTGTTAACTCTTACTTTTTTGTCAGTTTTGTACATAACTCTTACTCCTTACATAGTGAATTTATTAAGGTTGTCCAGCGGTAGTGGGATTAGCGAAAAATCACTATCGCTTCCGCTATACCGCTTCCGGCAGTATAGTGGAAGCGAAAGTGGCGACAGAAATACAATCCGCTATATTAGCGGAAGCGATGACAATTTTTCACTACTAATGTTAGTACCGTTATTATTTAATTTGAAAAATTAAAAACAAAAAATATAAATTCATGGCAGCGTGTCATATTTTAAGTTTTTGAAAGAGTAAATCACGCTTATACATGGCAACACGGGACGCCTAAACCTAAAGAGTAAAGGACTTCTGGTTTTCAGTTCACTCTTTCAATTTCACTTTCAAAATTCTCTGAAATCACAAATCAGATGCGAGTCGGCCACTCTTCGCCTATTGCTTCTCCAATTTCCTTCGTCTTCAGTCTTCACCTTTAGATTCAGAAATCAAGCGCATTCTCTTCTTTTAGACGCGAGCGGCTCTTCTCGTCTCCATCTGCCTCCCTCCTCCTCCAACCATCGGTCACCTATATTTAGGGTTTATAACTTTATTTTTGTTTTTGACAGTTATACTTGTACTTGTGTATGCCCCTTTTCCATCTTTCCCTTGTATTAAGTAGCATTTTGTGATGATTAGTTATACCTCATTCCTTCACTGAAATATTGTGTTGCATTGTAAATCGCCGTTATCAATTTACTCTAGACTAGTAATGAATGTGATCAGCATGAAGTTGCAATTAGCTGTAAGTGCACGCAGATGGTTTCATGAACTATATTTGTTATTTTGTTATTTTTTACTTATAAGCGGAATTAGCAGTTTTCGCTATCGCTACGGCTATTTTAGCGGAAGTAACAGAAGTGGAATAACGGTTAGCGGAAGCGGATGGATTTTTTAAATCCGTTAACTTAGCAGAACCAGTAGTGGTGAGGGGCTTACCACTACCACTAAAATCGTTGGACAGCCTTAGAATTTTTCGCTTATAAAAAATAATATTTTAGATTCCTTAATATGAGGGCTAGTAGTGAAATGTTTCTCACATTAGTTTAGGAACATTGTAACTCTGTGGGATAGGAGGACAAGATGTTTAACATGGGGATGAAGATGGAGAATATAAGAATGAAACTCAAACAATGGAATAAGTTTCAGTTTGGAAGAGTGGAAGCCAAGATAGAATAATTGGAACATAGGATAGACCAAATAGAAATGGAAGTACTGGAAGCCTTCAATAACAGACTGCATGTGGAACTAATGGCTACTAAGGCGGAGATAATTGAGTGGGAAAATGAGGAATTTTTTAGATTAGAATAGATGGCTAAGAAGCAATGGTTAGAGAGTGGGATAAAAAAATTTCAAATATTTTCATGTTGTCATTAACACAAAGTAGAACAAAAGAATTAAATGATGCTCCAATATGGGAGAGTTTTAAATGGTTCCATACAGGTGCACGAGGAAGCTGTCAAGTACTTCGAAGATGTTCTGCAAGCCAGAGAGGGAGATAAAGAAAAATATGACTTATCAGAGATGTTCGAACAACAATTCAGTGGATGGGAGAATGAGGCACTATGCATGATTCCTTCTATTAATGAAGTTAAAGATACCTTATGGTCAATCCCAGGAAATAGTGCCCCGGGCCTGGATGACTTTAGATCCGAATTTTTCAAAGTTAACTAGGAAATAATGGGCAGGGACTTGACGGATGCAACCCGGGCTTTCTTTGCGGGGTTGGACCTTCCAAGAATATTCAACTCAAATCTTTTGTCTTAATTCCAAAAGTCAAAAATCTGAAAAGCTCTAGTTGATTCAGGCCAATTAGTCTTTGCTCATTTATATACAATATCATATCCAAAGTGTTGGTGAACAAACTAAGAGGTATCATAGGGTTGTTAATCTCATAAGAAGAAAGGGGTTTTCCTACAGGGCAGAAGTATATTTGACCATATTATCTTGGCCCAAGAATGTACCCGTAGTATAAACAAGAAACATCCACAAAAAAATTCATAATTAAGGTGGACATGTCCTAGGCAGTACAACAAAGTTAACATATCTTTCCTGGAAAATGTGCTTATGCCTAAAGGATTCAATAAGGATATCAGAAAAATTCTGTTAAAATGTGTAAAAGAGTAATGGTTCTCGATTTAGATGAACGGTACAACTTTGGTCTTCTTCCCGCCGGGTCAGGGCAAGAGGTCCAATTGTCTCCCTACCTATTGATTCTCATGTAGAACATACTTTCTAGATTAATTTCATGAGCGTTCAATACTGGAAAGAAAGAAAAAAAAGTTTCATCACCCAATTGGAGCGAAAATGGTTTCACATTTGATGTATGTCAATAATATCCTGTTATTTCCGAGCAAGGCTGTAAATATTGTATATATTTTTATCATTCTTAATGCAAAATTTGACATCCAAAAAAAATTCTTAACAGATTTATGTGTTTCTTTTATTTTCTAAACTTTCACCTCTTTCATAAAAAAAATTCCATATTCATCGCTGCTAGCAAGCATGCTATGAAAAATAAACCGTAGAAAATTGACAAACATAAAATACATATTCATCGCTGCTAGCAAGCATCCTATATATATATATATATAAAATTGTAGCGGAGCCAGGATTTCCGGGGTACATCATAATATCTGCTTGTGAAAAAAAAAAGGGATGAGGGGTAGGGGCGGGGCCCTTTCCTCCCTCCACCCCTGGATATAATGCCTGCTTGCGTGTCTCCATTAGACCATAGTGTGTTATGCGTGAGAGAGAGAAGAGAAAGGACAGAAGAGCACGGACAAGGAGAGGTCATTTCACGTTGAGGCATATAATATAAAGATCATGAAACGTAGTCCGATTTAGCTGGCAAACTCTAATAATTGTTTCAGCTCATCCTCCCTTCATATAATTACTTGTCGATAATGCTATTAAATATAATAATTGCTGTGTGAATTGTACCTGGATTATTCTCCAAATCCAGCGCATACATATGACTGAATTAATTAATGAGTTCAGTGGGCATTAGTGCTTAATCCTATCAACCCACCATAGTTGAAATGATGAGAAGCCATCGAGGTATTCGGAGGAATACTCGCGGAAAGTATTTGCTTGAAGAGTTATGTAAAATTTATGAAGTATATATCTACCTTCAACTTACTGCATGAAAAAACTTAAACACCCCTGCATATTCAATTTGTAATATTTATATAAACCATGCATCTCAGCCATTTGATCATACAGATCCAACAGCTATCCGCCTGTGGTGCCTCGGGACTCTGCTCGTGAGGTGGCACAATCTTTGCCGTCTTCTCCCTGTCAGATCTAACGGCTCACATTGAAAGCTTCCAACGGATGCCTCGTAACTCTTCAATGCCGCTTCGAACATGTCAATCGAAAAAAAATCTTCTCTAAAAAATGTTGCAGCGCTTCGATGGCAATTCACGACGATCTGGTTCTTTCATGTGTTTTTATGTCTCGAAATCTTCTTAGTTTTTCATCTTTTCGAGTTCGCACAACAGATTAGTTCTTGTTCCACTTATTAAGCCGTCTAGATCTTCTATTTGTTTAGTCGGACAGAGGTCCACGAACTCTAAAACCCTCGGGTTAGATAGAATCTAAGGATTCCTCATTTCTTTCTTTTGGTAGTTTGTTTGAGATTTAGAATCACTGAGATTCTTGAGAGTTATTGTAAAGTCTGTCACTGTTCGGTGGATTACTTCAATAACATAGCAGTGAGCACTTTTTCTGAGGCTTAACGTAGAGGTAGTTGGTATCTAAGAAACCGTTAAACCACGGGACTTAGATCTGGTGTCATATGTTGATTATTCTTTAATTTTAATTATGTTTTTGTACTTACAAGACGTTACTAACATTCTATTAATAATCTAAGCACATTAATATCTAAGATTTGGTTTCAACAAGTGATATCATAGCAGGATAGTGAAATCTCATATCCAACGCTAAGCCGTAAGAATCCTTGGTATTACTAGGCAGAATCTTGAAAACTAAGGGCTAAACGAGGAGTTCACCTCGTATAACCTAACATTTTTAGGCTCGGTAACGATTTTTGTTATTCATTCTGACGGTTAGTAGAACTGCTAGGTTGGGTTGCTGAAAAACTTTACTGCTTTGGCTTATAGCCACCTACGTGCTGTCCTGTGAGGCATTTTACTACTTTGGCTTGTAGCCACCTACGTGTTGTCCTGTGAGACTCCTTACTGCTTTGGCTTGTAGCTACTTACGTGTTGATCTGTGAAAAATACCTAGAAATACAACTATAATGACAAGTAGAATTGAAATTAATCTTTTTGATGGTAAAGAAAATTTTAATAGTTGGAGTAGGATAATAAAAGCTCTATTATCTCACAACAAAATACATTATTCTCTTTATATTAACTTAACAAAATGGCTTGAGGCTGCAAAGCCAAGGGCTAAAGAAATTAGAGAAAAAACATATAACCTGATTATTCTTAATCTGACTGACTCTGTGTTAAGGAAGGTTGATGAAAATGAAGATCCCTTAAAACTATGAAATAAACTCCAATCTTTAAATGCATCCAAAATAGTAACCAACCTGATTCTTGTCAAAGATGCTCTATTTTCTTTTAGGATGGACCCCTCTAAACCATTAGATGATAACCTAGATGAGTTCTTTAAGTTAAATCAAAACTTAAAGGGAACTGAGCATGAATTAGATAATTTAAGTCTATCTATGATTCTGTTGAATTCTTTACATGAAGACTTTCTGGTTGTAAAAAATGCTTTGCAATATTCAGGAACTATACCTAAACTAGAAGTCATAATATCTTGTCTTAAATCTAGAGAACTTGAGATTAAAAATAGCAGAAATCTTACTAGTGCTTTCTTTGTAAATGCTAAACCTGAACACACTGAGAACAAGATTAGTAGTAGACCTGATGACAAAGGTAAATTCAAAAATGAAAAGAACTTTAAAAAGGATAGGAGAGGTCAAGGTAAAGAGAAATGGGAAAAAGAAAAAAGAGAATGTTTCTACTATCACAAAACTGGTCATATCATTAAAGACTGCTATAAACTGAAAAACAAAAGGTCTGAAGATCATGAATTAAATGTAGCTGCAACGAACTTTGATGAAGAAGATAGTGAAGTACTTTATGTATTTGGACCTGTAGCTGGAGCACTTACTGTGAATAGTGAGTCTATGAGTAATGAATGGGTATTAGATTCAGGATGCACCTATCACATGTGTCCACACAGAGACTGGTTTACAAACCTAAATGAATTTACCCTAGGTATTGTCTACATGGAAAACCACAATAAATGCACTGTGGAAGGCATTGGATCAGTAAATTTAAAACTATCAAATGGGAAACAAGTCAGTCTCACAGATATTCATTTTTTTCCTGATTTAAAAAGAAACATAATATTCTTAGATGTTGTAGAAGAGTCTGGATGCATGTTCTCTGCACAAAATGGTTTGCTGAGTGTCTTTAAAGAAAATCTGATTATCCTTACTGCCAAAAGGAAAAAGAGGCTCTATTTTCTTGATGGAAGTCATAATATTCTATTTGATCAT
>JAOWBN010243660.1:0-11946 GCA_028565015.1 Pinguicula moranensis | reverse complement strand
CAATTTTTCGATCCTTTCTTTCGAACCACCAATATTGGTATTGGGTTTAGTCACATTGTTGGCTGGGTTCATATCATGATGCATATGAAAATCCAAGGATCTACAAAGATAGAACCAAAACATGGCATGAAAAACATGTTTTGAGGAGGAACTTCTATACGGGGCTGAAAGTATTGTTGATCAACTCTAGGCTTCGGTTATTTCCAAGAAAATTGAAGCCTAGATGGTTGGGTCCTTTCAAAATTGTTCAAATGTTTCTTCATGGAGCCAGTGAAATTTCTCACCCCGAGAAGAGAACATTCAAGGTGAATGGCCAGTGATTGAAGCCTTATCTCGATGGTGTTGTTGTGAATGACAAAGTTGCCATTCACCTTAAAGATCGAAGCAACTTAAGGTCAAACTAGTGACGTTAAAAAAGCGCTTATTGGAAGGCGACCCAAGCCACTGATGTGTTCCCTTTCTCTCTCATATTCATTGATGTACCTATTTTGCTAACTATCATGAAGTTTAAGTTTGTGGAGAAGGTGATCCATACTTGCTTGGGAGTAGTAGATTTAATTGCCCATTTCTCTTTCTTTTATAATTTCAGGTCACTTAATGCCATTGGAAGAAAAGCAAGGAAAAAACCCATAAAATATAAGATTTTGATTGCAAGGTTGTGGCACCAGATCTTCAAGCCGCACCGCAGACCCAATTTTGACGCCACATATCTGTTTGGGCGGGAGGGGTGCACCATACTTCCATGCTGCTATGTTGTGTGGTTATCTGAATATTAGTGTGTTATCCATGCACCATACTTCATTACTTGTCATTTTATGCTTTGTTGTGTGGTTATCTGAATATTAGTGTGTTATCCATGCATTGACTCATGAAGTGCTTGTGAATTGTTTGTTGATGAGAAGTGACAATTGAGCATTGTGGAGACCGTATGGAAGTGGATTGATCTAGATGAAGTGTTTGATTGTCTATGAATACTGAAAACCTCTTCAACTAGAAGTAGTTCCTCTGAGCCTAAACCAAAAACAGGACAAGCTATGGATAGGAAAAAGCAAAAGTAAAAAAAGAAGCCAAAAAAAATTTAAAACTCATGTTTCTATTTTGATCATTAGCTAGGCATTTGTTTATGTGCATTCAAATATAAAAATAGTTATTTCGAAGAAAAGAAAAGAAAAGAGCATTCTTGATGTATATAAATGCTCTAAAATTGTTGTATATATGTAAATGCTCTTGAGTCTAAATGTATGATCTTGCTAAAGAGCTTATGTACTTGCTTAAAAACAATGTCTATCTCAATCGTTAACTGTCATGGTATGGTAAAAAGGAGGGTAGTGAAAAATGTTGAAGAATTTAGTAGGATGAATTTTCAATCTTAATACCGAAAACAAAGATGTTTACCACAGATGGATTACCCACGTGCTTACTTTGTCAATTTCTTGAATAATGAGCATTTCCATGTATGAGTGACTATGTGTGATGATGCATTATTTCTTGGTCTTTATATATGGCTGCGAAAGTGTGAAATGTATTAGCATTGGGGGCTTTGTATTAAGAATCTTGATGAGCTTTAATGTTTTGCTTGAGGACAAGCAAAAATTGAAGTTTGGAGACGCTGATAAATCAATTTTATACCTATTTTATGTAGACTATTTCGGTCTAATTTGGCTCAATATTGATAGAGGTATATACTTTATTGCCCATTTATCTTCCTTTTGTAATTTCAAGTCATTTAATGCCCATTGGAAGAAAATGAAGAAAAAAGACCCAAAACGCCAAATAAACTACAAAGCAAAGTGTAGATGACCATTTTTCCCTTATTCACATGATGAAAAATATCTTGTTCAAAGCTTCCGAAGGAAGCAAACAAAGTCAAAACTTCCCGAAGATACTATCTCTCTCAAGCTTTTCGAAGATGCTATCTCTCACAAGCTTCTCGACGAAGCTAACTTATAGACGTATCTGACGGGAGATAGTGAAACATTACTCATTCTGGAGGGTTTCGGATTATGGGAGGGATTTGAACTCTAGGAACGTTTCACATTCTGGGAACGTTTCCCCTGAAATCGTGAATTAATTTTTTCCATCACTCTAAAGGAGAACGATTCTGAGATGTCCCCCCATGGAATCATGTACCAATTCTTCCCAATCAAACCATTACGGGGCAGATTCCTTCCAGGATCCAGGGCACAAGGCAGCAACACTCTGAGTGGAGCCATGGAGAAGAAGTAGGAGCTCTAGCGACTCCAGATTTATCCAAGGGGTTTTCTTGCCTTTATGAACTCAACTTTTGTATATCTTTTTGCATGGCTTGAGACTTTATTTGAGGGCATTGATGTAGCCACTTTTGAATGTCTCAAGAAATGGGCTACAACTCTTGTCTATGAGAGCAATATAACCCTTGTTAACTTAAATGTGGATTTCTAATGTTTAGCTATTTTGAAATGTTGCTGCTGCTATTTGGTTTTATTGTACTTTTCCTAACTTGCACGTGCTTGATCAATATTTGCATGTTCACTAAGCATGGTGGGAGGTCTACAGACACAAACCATACTAGAAATGGTAAAATCAACCGTAATCACCATAGCATGAGAATACTTATGGGGTTATTGCTACCGTGTGTAGATTTCCTAAACTCACATCCTTTGGTGTATTCAAGTGTGACTTCAAGAGAAGCATACTTATATATCGTAAAGGGTTGCTTGTAGCTCGAGAGAGACAAGTGACTAAGTGAGAAAAATCCGATAGATAACAACACAATAAATTCTAAGGTTAGCATAGAAAGAAACCTTCTAAGTTCACTAGATGGTGAAGACACTAGCTCTAGATCTCCTATCAAAGAATTGATCACATGGGTACCCCGTTTTTTTATGTTTTTCAGTTTCTTTATTTTAGTCTTTTCCTATTTTATTTGTAGGTTAGTTCTCACCCATTTGTTGTTTAGTTCAAATTGCATAGAATTCAGTGAACGTTGGTGATTATCATCACAATTCCTATGGTTCGACACTCTTCTCATCACTCTATTACTTGTGCGACATGTACACTTGCACATAAACTGCATCAAGTATGTGCGCATCACATTGCAAGAACACTAAAGGTGAAGTCAATCGCCCTACACCCTCATCCTAGTGACTTCATCATTCAAAAATAACCTCATTATCTTGTCATGTTTATCGAGTAGTTTAGTACCCACCAACTTATCATTTATTCAAATTGTTTGAAGCTTACTAATTTTGGTATTTATCACTTACAATCCGCATGGTTCGACATTCATTTTCATCACTTTATTAATTGTTCGACCTTGTACACTTACAAATACCGCAACAATTTTGTATTCTCAATTTCCAGTAGAGAGTATACTCCTCATTATTCAATATACTCAATGTGTAGCGCTTATCTGCTACACATTATGATAAATCATGAAATGACAAAACACCACAACTTAGCCCCTGTTTTGCGCAGCCTTCTTAAAATTATAAGTGGATTATAAACACCTTTTTTTCAAAAAAATAACTCATCATTCTCGTAGTTCGAGGTTCTTAAAAGTCAATTATAATTTTAAGAAGGCTGTGCAAAACGGGCCCTTAGTTATCGCAGCCCATTATTGTAATCAAATTATTACTTATGCATAATATTGAAGGAGATCAACTTTTCAAGAGTATAATGAGTCTTTTCTCGAGACTTTATTTCCTTTCTCCTTTTATTTTCAATAGAAACATGAAAAAGATCAATTTCACGTGCGACACGTGTGCGACCATTTTAAATGATCGTCTATGCCACATTGACAAATGTTGTAGATACCTTAATGCATTGACTTATTTTAATTTTCACTTATGGGGGGCATTCTTGAAGTTATGTTGCTTATAGCATAATGATGTTGACTTTTCTATGACCAACAAGATCTTTTACGATGAGAAATTAAACTTTTAGTATAGAGATGAACTCTTCCAGAGTATCACAATCTCTTGTGAAAATTGATGTCATAAAAGATCGATATGACCACAACTCTTCTTATCCAAAGTGCTTGTTTTAGTTGCATATGTTATGGTATCTTCAATACCTATAATATCAAGATAGATTTAGTCATGTAGAAACAATATTCCTTAAAGATATGTCAAGAACCATCAAAATAATAGATATCAATGTCAACCTTCATATCATTCCCAATAGAATTTTATATGCAAGCCAATAATTCTTGCGGAATATATTTATCTTTTATACAGCCATACCGAACAAAATATAAAATGGAAAAATGTCATCAACCAAATCCAGAATTTAATTTGAAATTTTCATCCACCAAAGATCGATTACAATATTTCTTGGATATAATTTGTTTGTGTAAAAACAAACATCCATCATGATAAAATTATGAAAATTAGTTAGGTTCTACCGAGCACAGCTTTCATGGCTATGATGATGTATCTTCATCTTTTGATGTCAGTCGTGAAATATTTATTCATAGTATACAAATAAACTTGAGTGGGTCATATACTCAAATCAATCTTCTAATCATCAATTTAATATTTGTAGGTTTCAGACCATCAACTAATATTTGTCCAAATAGGGTCCTTGACTTAGAGCAATGAGGATCTTTATCTTTGTTTTTATCCTTTTCTTGTATATATTGTAAATATTCTACTGTCAATCAAATTTGGCTTACAAAAAAAAAACTAATATTTGTCCAAAAGATTTTTTGCTACAAATCAGAAATAATCGTTCCATTATATTACTTGCTGTAATATAATGAACAGTATTTTTTGGGTTTAAAATGGACTAAATCCAAATTAAAAAAATCATGAAGAAGCTTTTGAAACTCCCAAAACAATTTAACGTTTTATTTTTCTTCTAAAAGAAAGTTAATAAGTTTAATAAACCCAGATTTTAACCATCAAAGTGTGAAGATTCTTCCAAAGAATTTTGGAACAAAACACACGTGAATTGTTTTCTTTTAAAAACAAATACAAGGGAAGAATGAAATTAATTTAATTATCATATAATGGCAAAAGTAGGAATGAAGATGCCCAAATTATATTTTTCAACCTTTGACAAGGAAAGATTACCAAAACTAAATTTACAAATAACTTGCTATTCTTCACAATTTGGTGTTGCTTTAGTGATGAAAACAAAATGCTCAAACTTGATGGTAAAGTCATGCGGATAACGTATCATGAAATAACTGCGAAGATTACAAGATGTATATTAGACTAAGTCAACGATCATAAAATGTTGAGACAAATAACAATATATATTTATATATATATAGGGGCCGGATCAGTGGCCCCTACATTTGCCACTAGTATGCACACATCATCCTCGCCGCCGTTCATTTCATAGAAATGAACGGCCATGATTAAATCTCAGACACCATGGACCCAATTTCATCACAAAACCAAAGCTGCTCTGCATTGCCATCTTCCTCCTCTTCCTCTCAAGATTCATCAAATTCCTGTCAGTTTTCGGCATTGACGATGGCATCCCTGAGCAACAAAACCCATAATAAGCTTATGATTCCATCTTCATCAGCATTCCTCCGGCGCAATTTTCTTCCAAGAAGAAAACTTGGTTTACCACAACTGATATGCATATTGTGAAACTGGGTCCACGAAATCGATTCTGATTCATATTGGAAATAGAGAAAGATGGATTATTAGAGGAAGCATTGAAGTGGGGCTCCATTGGGCTACTGAGAAAGCCATGGGAAGAGCTCTGAAAATCATTAATGCCGAAAATCAATATTTGATGGTTTTGCTGAAGAATCAATGAAAACGAGTTCTGCTTTCATGGCGACGCGATTGAATCAACGAAATCGAGTTCTTCCGTGATGAATCTTGAGAGGATACAAGGCGGTGCTCGTTGACGGCGGCACCGTTGTGAAAAAGTTCAAGTAAATGAGCGGCGTCGAGGAGAAAGATGCAAGGAAGATTTGGGAGATATGTCTAAGATTTAATCCTGGCTAGAAATGAACGGCGAGGATGATGTGTGTATACTAGTGGCCAATATAGGGGCCACTGATCCGGCCCCATATATATACATATATATATATATATACATACGCGCGCGTGTGTATGCTTCAACAAAATGACTAAGATATGGTCTTTGGATAAGTTGGAGGTTATGGAAAATATGGATAAGATTAATAGACATTCATATAATTTTTTTGTAATATATGCAGCAATATTGTTTAATAAAAAATATTTCACATTCATTTATTAATAATCTCTCATCCAGTTTAAAATAGAATAATTAGAAGGATCTAATTAAGCATTTTGGGATAAGCACAAATGTATTTAACATTTATAGTCCCGTTTCTTAAAATGATTGGAAGTGAACTAAACAGAGACTAATCCAATTATAAGGAGGGCACAATCAATTTATTTTTTGGGATACGTAAGTATTTATTAAAACAATATCAAACTATACACAATTAAGGCAATGATTTATCTTCAAATAAAAGATTAAATCATTCCTACCACATAGTAATCAAGGTGGGAAAAAATTGGATACACAAAGTCTTGGATGCCAAATTCAATCTGTGATCGTCATGCCCACTGGAGGTATTTCAAAAGCAGTGAACCAATTCCAGGATTGAACCTTAATCTTCTCAGCAACCCTATGAACATCTAAAGTGCCATCTCAAAAACAAACATCATTTCTGTCATTCCATATATTCCAAGTGGTACAGTGCCATAATGTTTTCCATAACTCACGTCCACGTCTCCGTATGGCTATGCCCATATGTGCTTCAAATTGTTTATCTGGATCCGCATGCCCGATATACGTACAACCCATCTAGTGATATATTTCTGACCATAAGACATATGATAAGCTACACGTAAAGAAAACATGCGATGTGTTCTCCAACTCCCCCACGACAAAAATTACATAATTGCATATCTTCCACGCACTGCATACCACGGTAAACAAGAATATCTACCGTAGAAAGACGAGATTGTAGTAAACGCCAGCAGAAAACCATAACTCTGAAAGGTGATTGCTTGCCCCAAATCGAGGCAAGCAATGGTCTTGGAGCCGAACCAGATCTCAAAGAAATACGATGCACACGATATCCAGATCTCACAGAATACATGCCTGTGGGGTCATCAATCCAGTGCCATCCAACACCTCCAGGATGCGGTAAAAAACCTATCATCAACGCCTCAATCTCATGTACCCAGACCTCCTCTTGATGTCGAAGTGGTCTACGCCAGGTCCATACCAGCTGGCAACCATCATCCTCATTAGTCCATTTGGCCAAAATAAGAATCTGATGATCACATGCCAATGGATGAAGTCGAGGATACGATCCTACCAGAGAACCCCCATCAAGCCATTCATCCTCCCATAACCTAGTCCGATCTCCACTAACTACTCATTGCTTCACCCCCTCCACCAACCAAGGTGCGGCACAAATGATAGAGTATAAATCCTTCCACCATCTCGAGTGACCATCACAAAGAGATAAATCTGACCAATCCCCCTCTCCTCTCTGAATATATTTGTCCATGACAGTATCCCTCCACTGACCAACTGTCCCTGTTTGTAACCTCCATCCCCACTTAGCCAACAAAGAAACATTAAATAATCCGAGATCAAGAAAACCCAACCCTCCACATTCTTTACTTTCACACATATTCTCCCAACTAATCCAGGCGATACCTCGAGATGTTCTAGAATATGTTGACCAAAGAAATGATGTGCAGATTTTAATCATCTCCTTAATGACAAACTTTGGTGCTTTATATAAAGAGAAGTAATATACGGGCATGCTGCATAATACACTCTTTATCAAAGTCACCTTACCTCCAAAGCTTAGAAACTGATTCTCCCATGAAGCAGTCTTCTTACGCATTGCCAGAATAATAGATCGCCAAGAACGCACATAACATAGATTACAACCCACCGGGATCCCTAGATACTCAAAAGGAAGGGACATCACCTCGCAATGCAGCTCATGTGCATAACCCTGCAAAGAATCAGGGGGAATGTTTTTCCCCAATATGCTACTCTTCTTAAAATTGATGCATAGACCAGATACAAGCTCATATAGACGAAGAACAGCCTTCATTCCTTGAACATTCTGAAAATTTCCTGGCCCAAAGAACAAAGTATCATCTGCATATTAGGAATGAGTATAAATTGAATTCCCACATTGAATCCCCTACAACACACCAATTTCAACAGCACGATGAAGTAATAAATTTAAACCCCCGTGGCTGTAACAAATAGAAATGGTGACAATGGGTCACCCTTCCTCAGACCACGATGAAAGTTGAAAATACCAGATGATGCGCCATTAACAAGAACTGATCCTGAAGTCGAATGTAAACATGCCCTCATCCAAAATATCCACCTTTCAGCAAACCCCATTTTCCTCATCATGTTAAATAAGAAAGACCAGTTAACGGAGTCATATGCCTTTGCAAAATCAACTTTCAAGAAAATAGTAGGATCCTTCGATAATTTGACGTGGTGCAATAATTCACAAGCCAACAAAATACCTTCTTGAATCTATCTACCTCGAGTGAAAGCTAACTGCTGAGGAGAAATAACTTTATCAATCACTAACCTTAGTCGGTTTGCCAGAAGCTTTGATAATAATTTATAAGCGCTACCGACCAAGGATATTGGACGAAAAGGGTTAAGCTCTGTCAGAGAAAGGACTTTTGCAAGCAATACAATAGATGTAGAATTAATCGCCCTGCAAAAATCCCCCGAATAATAAAAATCCCTCAAAAACGCAATACAGTCTCCTTTCAAAACCTCCCAGTAAGTCTGGAGTAAATGAAAATTAATCCCATCAGGACTCGGACTCTTCCTTCCAGAACAAGACATCAAAGTAGCATATATTTCTTGCTCACTGAATTCTGCTAACAACAAATGATTATCCTCAATAGATAAAGTACGCACATATGGCAGCAGAATATTCGGTCTATCAGCAAATGGCTCTGCAAAATATTGTCTGAAATGATGCAAAATACCCTGCTTCACACCCATGACATCTTCTTTCCAAACCCCATCAAAAAACAATGTTTGAATTTCATTGCGAAATCGACGATTAGGTACCCAAGCATGAAAGTAATGAGTATTACCATCTCCTTCCCGAATCCAAGAAGATCTGGATTTCTGAAACAAAATTGCAGCCTTACGATTCTGTGCGACCTGAAAATCAATCAAATGCACTTTCCTGTCATTAATTTCATCCTCAGATAATTCACGTATCTCCCCAATATTATCAAAAGGCCATAGTTTTTCAAAGATTTCTTGAAGAAGTCGGTCGCTCATACCAAGTATATCGTGATTCCAAACTTTAAGCGTCTGTCTCAAAGCTTTTAACCGACAATGCAAAATATAAGACTTACTTCCTTCGAATATTAGATTTTTTCAAATATCCTCGACAAAAGATCTAATACCTGGGTGAGAATCCCAAGCATCCAAAGTTCTGAACAATTTAGGCCCCCAATTAACTGAAAACGTCGTCAATAAAATAGGACAATGATCAGAAATAAAATAGGACAATGATCAGAAATACATCTATCAAAAGTAATATCCTTCAAGCTTGGCCATAATGCGACCCAACTATCTGAAAGGAGAAATCTGTCAAGCCTACTCGCACTTGTCCCTCTCCCATTAAGCGCCAAATATAAGAAAATCTCTGCAGAGGTAGATCAATCAAAGCATTGCCAAATATAAAATCATTAAATTCAACCATATCCACCGAAGGAAGATCATAATAATTGAGTCATTCCGAGATAGATCTGACAGAATTAAAATCACCAACCACACAAATCGCACAAGAATCTGCTTCCTGTATCATATTCGAGAGATGTAAACGCAAAGCACGTTTATTAGATGGAACATATGGAAAATATACATGAATGATCAATAGCTTAGCCTGTGTCTTTCCAAACTCCTTCCACTGCAAGTATATTAGAGAAAGAGCGAACAACCGAAACCACAAATATATCTCCATTCCATATAGATAAAGACCACCAGCCACAGGGGGGCTTTCTGCCCACTGAAACCCATACCCACTCCTGAGTTTACTCATAATCAAACGATTAATACAATTTGTCTTTGTCTCTTGTAAACATAAAAAATCAACAGAATTTGAATATGCAAGATTCTTAATAGCACATACCCGGCCCGGAACACCTAGCCCACGAACATTGATGGATATAATCTTCATTTCTCAACTGTAGTAGACACGGGCACTACCTCCTCAGGTACATCTATCTCCACATATCTTCTCTCCATGTCCACCAGCCTAGAGACCATAGTATCATCATATAAATCACCAATCAATCCAATATTCTCCCCCATCTCCCAAATCCTTGCAGCCTCATCCACAATTTTATCTGATCGCCTTGTAGAGACAATACATTTTCCTTGTACAAAATTAGCAATGTCATCCATATGTGATGGAGGTCCAAATAAATGTTCATCGGATAGTACAGTTCCCACTTGTTCTGACACGGTTCTCTCATCATTTTTCGTTGTTGGACCATCATATGGTTTTTGAGCACGGTGTGACTTGTAAGATTTCTGATGTTTTTTCTTTCGTGACCCATCGACCCCCATGTCATCAATGAGGTTGCTACATAACCTTTGAAAATATCCGCTGGTGGAAGGGAAGTATGAACAACCTGTGTTTGGAGTGCAATATTCGCTGGATGGCCGTCCTTAGGGAACATATGCTCCACGTCCGTAGCTTGATCTTTCAAGGTACCTACTGTATCCATTTGTGTGCTACTCGAGATGGATGGTTGGGTGAGTAATTGCCCACTATCATTGCACAACGGTCGAGCAACATCAAGAGATCGTTCGGACACCATCTTTACACCATCCAACACGTTAGGCGTAGACACCAAAGTTGGTGCAACCACCGAAACAACACTCATCGATTTGGCCAAAGGGACTTGAACCTTGTCAAACACCCTAACATCACTTGCCACTAGACCTTCAACCATCTCACTTTGAGCCCCATTATTTCCAGCCAGCCCCGAACCATTCACCAAATCACCCTTCACACCCTCTATAACTCCTCCAACCGACGGCCGAACACCCTCCCACCGATGACCCCCACCTCGTTCCTCCACCACTCCAACTGCAAACCACTCATCCTTCAACTTTATCTTGACACTTTCGTTTATAAGATTTGGATTTGTGACACGTACAAGCATCCGTGAACGATGCATCATAATACGGTCCGCCGTGAATTGATCTAAACACAAGAATTCGCCAAAAGATGTCGCCAAGTTCTTGAAAAATTGAGGGTACCAACAATACAACGGCGTTCCTTTTACCTGCAATCACACATCTCTAGTCCCATTAGACCCTCCACGTCGCCACGGTCGAACCCACGATAAACCAATAGATGCTGCCAAAGATTGTTCCTCTTGAAGCCGAATTTGGAGCGAATCTGTAGGATATGATACAAGGACTTCTCCCCATTCCACCACTATCATTTTGCCATCAACAAGGTCATGTTTTTTTAGATTAAGAGCGATTACAACAGGGGTAACCAACGGGCGTCCAAGAACACAATGATCAAGCCATTTTGATGCCAAAGAATCCTCCTCAAAGGTTACAACCCTCTGGTTTTTCTTCTGCACCATAGATCCAAACCGAACCTTCGTTTTTGTGACATCAATAACATGCTTTTGTTGCTCACCCGAAGTAGAAGAGAACCTCCGTGAATCTTGACCATGCACACGATGAATAACCAACTTATAGTCGTCGATTTAGCACCCAGGCAACCTCTGCTCAAACGCTACACAATCACCAACTGGAGCGAAACGGTTGAAACCGAAATGCCTCCTTTGCGCCACTTGATTCCGTGGAATGAAAGCATCACGGACAACCCCAAACGCAGCAAAGACACGACGCATCTCCCCCTCCGTGCAAGCTGGTGGTAAATTTGCAACATGGAAAGAATCAGATTGCTCAAGCAAA
>JAOWBN010243650.1:0-11946 GCA_028565015.1 Pinguicula moranensis | reverse complement strand
TTGCATCTTCCACCATGGCTGCAGAATTTGTGGCATGCTATGAGGCATCAAATCATGGTGTATGGCTGCGGAATTTTATCACAAGACTTCGGGTGGTGGATTCTATTGAGAAACCACTAAAATTATTGTAACAACAATTCAGCAGTAATTGAAAATAGAACATGTGGGAACAGACTCTATGTTAGCAGATCCTCTGACTAAGGGATTCACTAGCAAAATTCCTAGAGCATGCTACCCATATGGGTGTGGTTTCTATTGAGGATATTCAATTTTAATGGGAGTCTGCATTTATAATTTGAAGTTCTATTTTTCATTAAAAAAAATGGATATATAACTTGTTGCATGTGACAAGTGTTATATATATTTATTTTTTGGGCATTGTGTTTCTCGATTAAGTAGACCTCAAATTAAGATACTATCAAAATTCAGTTTTGAGATTTAAGAAAGAGACCAAGTTGGAAATAGGCATGTGAAGATCACAGTTGCATGTAATTTCCATACTACACATCCACATCATGATTCATGTCATTCAGTTATGTCAGTAATGTGATCATTGAGGCTTTAGTTGCGAATAAATGCGATGACTACCGCTTTAGTCCTTTGCTAATATGGTTGATGGACCGAATTGGTTTGGGAATATATGAAAAAGACAGTTAAGGAATGTGCTCACATAAGGAATATAATGCATAATTAAAAGGTCAAACATATTGCTCAAGTGGGAGATTATTGGGATTATTCTCAACATTGTTGAATTTAATGCCAACATTGAGCACATATGTAATATAATTATGTATTATTGACTGTCATGAAATGGTTGTTGAATTAAAGTGATCAAATAGAGTTATGGATCGACAACTAATATATTCATTAAGATGTGGTACACAAAAGTGTAGAATAATTTAGGCAAATGATAAAATCATTGATGGACTGATTTTATTATTTGTAATTAAGAGGGCCAAACTTTGGGAAACCAATAATGCAATTTGCTGGGCCACAATTCCATTGGCCCATGAGGAAAGTGGTTAGGGTTTGACCTAATCAGTTACCTCTATAAATTAGGATTGGTCCCCAAGACACAAAGATACAAGACAGAATTCTCACATAAGAAACAGACGATTTTCTGTAACAAATTCTTGTTGCCTTCTTTATTCTTCCCATTAAAGATTAGAGAGGCGAGATCAAAAGAAATTGTGTAAGGGATCTTGCAAGGGCGATCTTGTAGTTTTGGAAAGCCTCTTCCTATTACATTAAGTGATTGCAGTTGAGGCTTTGGATTTTTTGAAGGCACTAATGGAATCAGGTATTATACCAGATCTGTATACTTTTATGGTTTATGATGGATAATCATGTTAGCATAAATAGATCTGTATATTGGCATGTATATTGTGATGTTTATATGTCAATACTTTGTTTGACCATCAATTATGAATCCAATACCTAACACTTTGGTGTTAGGCTATGAATTTGGTACTAGAACATCGTGCACCATGATTTCTCCATCGTGTGGGTTCAGTGTTCAAGAATTGGGGACTAGAAATCAGAGAGTACCATGATTTGCAAGCGCTTATGCATTTGAGAAGGGATCGCGGCGGTGGCCAGCAGAGTATCTGATGAACGATCGGGAATGGAAGCCAGGAGAAAATCTCCAACAAAACATCATCGTGCAATGAGAATATCTGTGCAACGACGTCGTCGGACGCACAGGGATAGTCATACTCAATAAAAAGGGATATGGTGTAAATTACAAATGTAGGTGGAAGAGTTATCGATAAATTTTTTAGGTTTATGCTAATAATGGATTAGATCAGAATGACTATTAGATTTGTTTCTATTAGTGAAGTTGTTGAAAATCAATACATCAAATGGCACAATGTATCTTGAATCGCAATGGAAACAATATATTTTGTATAATTAGAAGGATAAGTCTTGTTGTGTGCAAATATCAAATTTATTTGATATAAATTGTGTTAATTTGTGAAATTATGATTTTTCCCTTGCTATTACGCTGTTTTTGTCGGACAGAAATGAGAAATGTCGTTTATGCCCTTACTAATTGAGAATTGTCCATTTTATCCTTAAAATTGCTGAAATTACAAGTTTGCCATTAATGAAAGTGTAATCCTGACCGTTAATTGTTTTTGATCGTGTGGTTGAGATCTAATCCCGCTATTTTGTCGTTGTCTAATCTTGACCGTTTATATATATTGTGATCTAATCTAACTGTGGACAAAGCTTCTCGAGGAAACTACTCGAGTTAATCTTGATCGTTCAATTTTATTTAAGGTCCCTGAATGGACCGTGTTTAGGGAAGGAATCCCCGATTTAAGGTCCTTGAATGAACGATGTTCTAGGGGAGGAATTCCCGATTTTTGATTTGAGGGGGCATCGATGGTCCATTGTTCTAGGGGAGAATGTTGAAAACAAATGTCCCACATGGATTGTGGATGGAGAATTTGATGGGTTTAAATATATGGACACCACATTACTTGATATGAGGCCTTTTGGGGATAAAATCCCAAGAGCAAAACCGTGAGGGCTCCGGCTCAGAGGGGACAATATCATATCAAACTGTGGTGTCGGGTAGGGACCAGACCACAAATTCTAACAAGTCTGCGTATACCTGACCCCTTTGATCCAACTTGGTTGAATATAATATATTGAGTATGTTGTTGTTGTTGAATAAGCACTTATATGTTCCTTCTCCAAACATTGTGCGTCATCTTTCTCCGGAAAACATCAAATTTATTCCATTCATTATTTAATCAACGCTATTTTCGACACAAATGAACTAATGTGATTCTTTTTAAAATCACAAGTGGATTAATTACCTATTTTAAGAGCACTGGGTTGAAGCGCCTATTAGGAAAAGTAAGGGCTCGTTTACTAGACAGAATTATGTATCATTATGATAGGATTAGATTGCAATTCTATGTTTACTATACACACACTTAATAAAGCGAGTCGGAGAATTCAATTCCATGACCCGTGAATTTTTTAAAAATCATGGGATTGGACCAAAAAAATAATTCCGTCAAAAATAAGGAATTGATTTTTATCCGACGAATCCTACCATTTTTCCTCAACTTTTACCCTTTCTCCCATCCACCGCTATACGCCACAAGGATTCTCCACGGTCCCAAAAATCTCCACCGCTACCAAACTTGGAGGCCACAAGGCAACTTTCGTCAACTAAGCACTACGAACACAGGGAGAGGCACTGCCCAGACAGTCCCCCTACCTGTCTTGTTCCTCTTCCCGAAGGATATCAACGCTCAATCCCGTGGCACAACGTAATTGTCAGGTCCCCGGATGTAGAAGGTGAGTAGTTTCCATGCCAGGCTTTATCAAGTGAGCAGTCTCGTTTGTGGATAAACTTATGTTTCGTTGTGTTCGACCTTGAAATCGGACAAATCCTAGGTTAATTGAAAAGATTTTTGGATGGATTTTCCTATTGATGAATTGAAAATAGTGACGGGTGTCATATAATTGAGTTTTTATTTTTTCGGGTTGCTAGATCTCTGCTGGTATCTCAGTCTTTTGGATATTCTTCAAGTGCAAAAGTTCTGACCTAAAAAATTAAACTTTATGTTAAGCTACCCGTTTTGTTGATCTGAAGATTTCCTCATTGTAGTGCTGAGTTGCTCAAACTTCAATTATTGTTTGTTTTTTGTTTTTCTGAAGCTAGTTTTGATCTGTGGGTGTTGGTTATTTTGCTACCTAAAGGTGTAGATTTTGCCTTTTTTATTCAAGCTAGTTGTCTTCAGCCAAGGTGACACTTTCTGCCCATATATCTTGTGATCTCTATGTTATCTTAGAACTACTTGCAAATGGAAACTTCGAGGATAAACCAAATCCCAAAGACTTGAACAGAACGGTGCTCCTGGGCACTCATTCCCTCCCCAAATGGGAAATCAGTGGTCTGGTGGAGTATATATCGGGCAGTTGCTATCAAATAACTTTTTCCTTTGAAGCCTATTAAAGACTTTGGAGTATATCTTCGAGGAGGGCCCTCATCTTCTCCTCAACTCTTCCCAGGGCATCCTCCTCCCTCCCAAGCAAGAAGACTCGACCTCCCCTATCCCCGGGTGGATCATTGAATCCCTCAAGTCCGTTAAATTCATCGATTAGAACAATTTCAACGTTCCATCAGGGAAATCTGCTGTTGAATTGGTTGCAGCACAAGAGAGTGCCATAGCACAAGTGATCAGAACGATCCCCAACAATTTACAACCTCACATTCTTCGGGGGAGATGCCAAGAATGATTGTCATGGCTCCATGGTTGTAGAAGCTTTTGCTGCAAAATCCATCATGAAAGCTCCATTCAAGTCTCAAGGAAAGGGGAAATTCGCTGCTTATAGTTTTCAGTTCAATGCAACATCAATCCGGACCAGGCTAACGTTCTTCAATTCATTTTATCATACAAGGATTCAAGTACTTTTTATGGTTTAATATTTTTCTTCAATGAAATATAACCGTTACATTACTTGATTGAGTTGCATTGTTTTTATGGTTTCATGTACTTTTGATGGTATAGTATTTTTCTTTAATGAAATACTAGGAGAAGCAAATGGTAATAATGATTGTTGGTTAGCGTTGGATCACCTTCTGTAGAGAACAGGGACAAAAATGAAATTTTTCCTATTTTTAAAAAATAGACAATACAATTCTCATTCTATGATTTGTTTAGTAAACGTGTAATTGTTTTTTTGGGCTCAATTCCACCTCCAGCCCAATCCCATCATTGAGTGTGTAATTCCAGTATCAATCAACAGTTAATTCCCAAAATGGGATTGTTAATAAACGGCCCCTAAGTGAATTGCTATTACTCGAATTTTCTAATTGTCTCTACTTTTAAGCAAGGTGGAGCTAGGGACGGGACAACGCTCTTCCATCCACACACCCAAAAATAATTAATAGTTTTTTTTAAAAAAAAAGTTATAGTATAACAGTTTCCCTCATAGCAAAATCTATGGCTCCTCCTCTGCTTTTTTTCAGTCCATTATTCTGTGAACGATTGCCCCTTGCAAATGGAGTTAGAATAGTCATCATTAATAAAAAAAATTTAATTTTGTGCTAATAATGAACTAGATCAAACCTTGATGGATTTTCCTAGTGGGGGAACACCTGACCACATGGCTTACCAATAGGTCAGGGGTTCGAATCTCAATCCGCTAGGGTCCCCAACGCGTCAGGGCCACGCTTCCGGGGGATATCCACCTCTCCACCCGAGTTTGGCCCGGTCCATGTGTTGTGAGCGCTGTATATAGGACCCCCGGGATTAGTCAGTTACGAGTGTAGTCGAATATCCCGTGGTTATAAAATAAAAATAAAAAAAAATAAAAATGACTCTATTAAATATCACTGTTTCTATTAATAAAGTTACAATGCAATGTATATTGAACAATAAAAATAATATATATAGATAGTTATAAAATTATAATTGCATACATATAATCCAATTTAATTGGTAACTCACTCGAGCGCGCCCCCCATGACTAAACTAAAACATCTTCCACGTTCTTCGTCTTAGTGCTTTGCTGCTACGTGTGATTGCGGCCGAGCTGCCACCTAAAGTGTTGTTGACACGTCTCGTCGCCGGGATACTTATTGTAAGAAATCAATCTCGTAACTTTTTGTACTTTCGTCATCCAATTCGTATATGGGTATCCAATCACAATCATATGGATACAATGATTTAGCCCCGTCGTTAAGAAAGTCCAAAAGTTGAGAAACAAGACTGAAAGCAAACCAGAACGTTCATTGCATTTAGCATATGAGGCCGACTTGTGCATTAATGTGTTGGCAAGAATGACAAAGTAACTTTTAGATCGACTACCTGTATTTGTAATAGCAAATACAATGTATACATACATTTAAAATCAGATTATTGATGTGTGTTTTTTTTGTAGGCTCAACAACGCGAGTTAACGTCACGGATCCTACTTAGGTATCCGGGCGAATCGTGGCGGCAGGGCAGAACGTTGCCAACCCAATCCATACCCGACTAATCCCAGCATAACTTTGCAGAGTTGGAGCCCAACGGGTGTCGAACCCTGCTCTTGGCACCGCTGGGACAACTAACATTGTTTTCGGAAATGTTGAAGTGATAGAATTTACCCTTAATTCGGAAATCGGAATTCCGAATTATTTTCGGAAATCGGAATTCCGAATTATTTTCGGAAATCGGAATTCCGAATTATTTTCGGAATTCGGAAATCAAAATTCGGAATTCGGTAATTACCCTTAATTCGGAAATCGGAATTCCGAATGCACACCCCTCTTACAGTTGAAGTTCCTAGGGTTAAGTAAAAAAAATTATTGAATATTTGATTAATAAAAAATTGACAATTAATTAAAACAAATAATCAAAAACTAACTTTTGTTTTTAGATATAGATATTATATATATATATATAATAATATGTTATATCTACGTCTGGCAAATATTAAAATATAGAGAGAACATTAAGTAATTTTTAAGAGAATCTAACAATTGATATTTCTTAGACTTATTATGTTTAGTATTTTCTCTAATTATTGTATATTATTTATCATGACATTGAACTACTCCCTTAAAAACTTTAATACTAAGGTATTCAATTTATAGTTCACAAATCAATTTATACTCTTCATTTCTCTTGTCTCCAAACCATGTGAGACACTGACACCCTCCTCAAATCCAACTAGGCATGCTCTATTGAGACTTGTATTATAGGCATTGTACCTCGCAACCAACACTTTCATTCTCACAGCACCATATTTCATATGATCGGGCTAGTGCAGTTACGGGTCTCAGAGGCTCTTGATTTTTTGGAGCGGTGCAGTTCCAACCTGGCTCTGATACCATGACAGTGAATCACTCCCTTAAAACCTTAGTACTAAGGTATTCAATTTGTAGTTCACAAATCAATTTATAATCTTCATTTCTCTTGTCTCCAAACCGTCTGTGTTGAAGTTATCCCACACGGGTTAAAGAAACCCAAGTGTAGAGGGTTTATATAGAATTACCAAACTTAACTTAGATGAGGTCTTTTGGGGATAAAAGCCCAAGAACAAACCCGTGGGGCTTCAGCCCAAAGCGGACAATATCATTCAAGTAATGTGGTGTCTATAAATTCTACATAGTATCATAGCAAGATTTACCCGTGCGGGCCCCCGTAGTATATGTCGTGCCCCATAGAAGTGCACGCACAGAGGTGGGCCTCCCCCGTAGTGTGTCGCGTGCCCTAAAGAGGTGCACGCCCCGAAGGTGGGGCCCCTAGAGGTGGGGTTTGATAGCCTAGAATAGGCCCGCCCCAAATGTTGTCAAGTCCAACAGGGTATGCCCAGTTGGACTTGAGGGGGTGTTGAAGTTATCCCACATAGGTTAAAGAAACCCAAGTGTAGAGGGTTTATATAGAATTATCAAACTTAACTTGAATGGAGCCTTTTGGGGATAAAAGCCCCAAGAACAAACCCGTGAGGACTTCGACCCAAAGCGACAATATCATCCAAGTAACGTGGTGTCTAGAAATTCTACATACCCGGTAAGATGTTATTAGTTATAGAGGTCCTTTCGCTGAAAAAAATATAATGATTTTTTTAAGCGTTGAAAAAACACCACCTCATTTTTTTGGAAATATTTTAATTTAATTAGACGTGCAAATATTAATGCAGTTTATTTTTAAAAATATAGAAAATAAAATTAATTTCATTATTTCACCTCTAAAACAGGCCAAAATAATTCATTTAATTTATATCATTTGCTATGTGGGCAGAGACATTGAGGACAACCCGGATCTGTCTTCCAGAAGATCCTGAAATTTGTAATTAGCAAGGGTGGATAACGGTAATAGTGATAATAGAATGATCTTATGCGTTACCGTTATCGCTAAGATAATGGATGGAGGTGGCGGATCCATTACCGTTACCGTCATCCGTTATTCCGTTATCGTTATTTCGTTACCTTAGCGGTAACGGTAATGGAATAACGGTAACAAAATTCCGTTACTTCATCTTCATACAACTATGTTGGCGGAATAGCGAAAATCTGTTATTGTTAGCGTTACTTAAAAATGGCTCTAAATCGTTATCATTACCGTTATGTTAGCGGATTTTAAAATACTATTCGTTACCATTACCGCTATTACCGATAATGATAATATATTTCCGCAAATTCCACTATTCGTTATTCATCCCTATTATTACGGTATATTTAAGTCATTTTGCCTTATTTAACTTGAATTTGTCAGTTGGTCAAATAAATTTATTTCGTGAACAATATATTTTACGTTATAATCTTACTAAAAAAATAATTTAATTCACAAATCATATTAAAAATAAATTACCTACGGTTAACTTAGAGAAATGTGCAGGACAAAAGAGCGCAAGACATTATAAAATGAACAATTATATCCTTATGTTAATTTATGTATCAATGTTCAACACGAGGGGGTATAATGGTTAAAATAACTCTCTCTTGCAATGCTCTTTTGCTGCTATATCATTTCTCGTTAACTTAGCATGAATTGCTAAATTAATCCTTACTCATACTCCCATTTCCATCTTTGCTGTTGACAAAATCAAAAATCTTGAAAGTCGTTGTAAAAGGAAGAGAAAACGGAAAAGCTCGCGGGTACCTCATCTCATACCTGGGAGCAACAGCCAACAACAAAAAAGAGACAGGAATGTGGAAATCCACGAAAGAAACGCACAGAGATGGGCATGTAATGGGTGAGCAGACACGTCATCTCTCTTGCCTTTCCCTTTCCACCATACAAGGAGAAAAGATTTGAATCGAATACACTTCTGCAATCCTCATTTCTCAAAACTTCATGGTAGCAACGGAACTCAGACCGCGTTTCGGTTTATTCCATTCACTGCATGTTGAATTGATTCACTCCGCATATAATTCGGTAAGTGGGTGAAAAGGGTATGAAGATCCCGGGTTCGTTTATTATTTCAATTTTTGTTCGATTTTGCTTTTATGTTGAAGATGCCAGTTGGGTTGCCATTTCATTTAAGTTGGGTTTTTTGCGTATTTGTGCGTCTTCTTGGTGTGATTTGAAGATACTATTGGGAATAAATCGAAGGGGAAATTTATATTATCTCTGAGACATGAAAACTGTTTTGCTGTTTAAAAAAGTCAGATTGATGAAATTCATGATTTCCGTTTTCGGGATTGAGTTTTGTTACTTGATGATGTTGTTGGGATGTTCTCGGTATTTGTGTGGGGTGGGGTGGGGTGGGGGATATATAGTCTTGTTCTGGTTGAGGGGACATGTTTTTCCAAACTGGCATAAAGAAGAAAAAGTACAGAAAGAAGGAAAGTGATGAAAAGCAAAATAGTAGAGCAGAGATAGCAACAAGAAGAAAAAAAGAATGAAAGAACAACAAGGGGAGACGCATTTTGTAGTGTCATTTCTTTTGTGTATTGACGCTGGCCGTTGCAACAGTCAATTTTTCTTTTCTTTTTTTCCTTTTTGTAAAGTTTGACGGGATTGTTTCTTGGCTGTATCTTAAATCGTAGACCCTACTGCTTGTTACTTTATAATACTACTAGTTCCATTAACTTATTGCCCCCAAATTTTCTCTGTTTCATGTACTCTGATTATTTTGCCGAATGGTGTCTCTGTTGCTTCATTTGGCTGGTATGCTATTTGGAAGAACAGACATCATCTTGGGTGGAAAAAGATCTGTAATCTGCTATTCTTATCAGACTCAAGTTCTGTATTATGAACATGTTGGTTGGGGATGTCAGAAAACTCTCGTGTCAAGATTTACAATCGGTAAGATTTGCATTACTTTACTCTACAAATATGCATACTTGTATTAAAGACGGCAGAATGGGAAAAATGAAGCCAAAGTAAAATAAGCTCTGTTATACGAAAGATTCAGATGTAAAGGAAACGAGTTGCAGATTTCGTGAGAGTTCAGCTGTGTCTACTGTACTTCTGGGAAGCTTGGGATGTGTTGCAACTGAGATGTAGTTCATTGGTATTTTCATTACAGGCGGATGCCTAAGCCATGCAGTAGGTAGTGCATGAGCATGGCAAGATTGCTTTCCTTTTGGATCCATTGAGTTAATATTGGTCAGACCAATTTGCCCCATAAGAGATAAAAAGAAGTTTCCAGGGTCCTACCGTCATCTGTAAAGTGGTCCAAAATGCTCAGTTAATTGGTGGTGGATGGAAAAATGTTTCTTAGATTTGTCTCTTTATGTGATAAGGATTAGCTGATGGGAATATGAAACCAAACCTACCCAAAGATATGAATGTCATCTGCCATGTTAGGTTTGAAGGTGAGATTATAAACATGACATACAAGGGTCGTCACACTCACATTGCTAAAATAACTATTTGCATAATGTCAAACAGATTTGCCATCCGTGTAAGCTGCTTGCTGTTTTTCATTTCTCATTTCATATCTAATTATAAATTTTTTCATTCACAAGATACTCTAAACGAATCTCCATTAGAAGAAGAATGTCTTTAATTGTTGATTGGGCAAAGATTTAGGATGAATCACCTTGGTAACACCGATGTTGGGATATGTATTGTTTTCTATTTTATCAATGACATCCTATCACAGGTTCAAAATCGGATTGAGCAATGTCTCCAGCATTACATGAATAAAAAGGAAGTGATCAACACTCTAGCCACTCAGGACAATGTTGATCCGCGTTTTACTGAAACAGGTAATGGTAGCTCCTGGAATGCCATATCCGAGTGTAAGATAATTCTCTGAGTTACTGAGTGCTGCTTGTTTTCCAGTTTGGCAAAGACTCGAGGAAGAAAATCCAGATTTTTTTAAGGCTTATTACCTGAAGTTATTGGTGAAGGACCAAATTATGGAGTTCAACAAGTTGCTTTCCAAACAGGTTGAATTGATGCATCGAATTGGGCTAAGTGGGATTCCTCCCATGCTCGCATCTAATGGATTGCATACTTCACCAAGTAACTCCTTTCTTACGAAATTAGTGTATTGACTTTGAACTCTTGTCTCCTTTTGTTCCACATTCTTGGTGCTGATAAATTTATTATTACTATATTATCTAATGGTTTTGTTTGTAACATGACATACAAAGGTATTTATTTGCCATCTTCGTGATCATAGATTGTAAAACAACTAAAATAGGAAGAAAAATAAAATGTAAGAAAATAGGTGTGTTGAAGAAGGAGAAGCTTGGAGATAGGACTTGCATGAATTACTTTTTCATTAGTTAATCAGATTGGAATGTAGTAAAATCCACAAACCTTCTCAAGAATGATATTTCTTTCTGTTGGAATATCGATCTTGTTACTAGGCGTACTTTATATTCACTCAGATATTATCCTAAACTGATAGATAGTGATCTGATCTACTGAATGCTTTGACTTGTTCTGACTTTATAAGACTGGTTGGTAGACTAGTTTCCGTTAGAGGGCTGATTTCTAAGCATTTAATGAATAGGAGTATTCACTTTCTGTTAGATGGGTCTGTTTGTTAAGGATATATGACCCATATTATTTTCTTGGCTCTTGCTGTGTATGCTATTCAAGAAAATTTGTTCATAAATTGTCATGGGAACTTTTCTGAAGAAGTCTACTCATCATTCAATCATACAGCACAGCAAATCTCAACCACCCATGCATTGCAAAATGCTGGAGCAGATGGCATGCAACAATATCAGAACTCTGGATCGGCAATCCAGTCATCTGTGCATCAAACTGTTAATGGCTCTGTTCATAGACAGAATATTCCAGCTTGTCCAAATTTGTTCATGATGCAAAACTCAAACGCTGGATCATCTTTAAAGATGAATGGGAATAGTAGGCCAGAAGCTGGTTATAATGGCAGTTCGCCTTTCAATTTCAGTCCGCCTAGCAATTATCCGGAATCACGTCTTCTCATGGGTGATGCATCTGTTTCATCTTTCAGTACAGTTGAGTCCAATCCACAGCATCTAAATGACCCTCTCTTGGATGG
>JAOWBN010243639.1:0-11947 GCA_028565015.1 Pinguicula moranensis | reverse complement strand
GGGTTTTGTAAGCTGAGGACACAGAGAATTTCCCTGTTGAATCTCATGCCCAATACCAATAATCAGCCTCATATGGAGTGAACTGAAAGTTTTGTATCTCGTGCATCATTTCTGTGAGTAATGCGACTTCTCTGGATCTCAAAGCTCGCTTGAATGTTAAATTCTAGCCACTGCTTGATATGTCTATTAGAGTGCTATTTCTCTGAGCATTGAGCTTGTACAGCTTCTCATATCTGATGGCTAAGCATCCATTTGATGTCCAGTTGTACCTCCAAAATAGCGTTTGATCACCACTGAGCACTGCTAGTTTTAAGCTTCTGTGTAACTCTTGCATTTTCACTGTGTTCCATATATCTTGCCACTGTGTAGAGATGTTGTCTGGTAGGGTGATCAAACTCCATTATGCTAGATGATCCTTTTCACCGAAGTATTTGCCTTTTATTATTTGGCTCCAAAGATGTTTTGACTCATTACGTGGACCATAGTCTCCAAATCCATTTGTAGAGTAATGCCTTGTTCATTCTACTCAAATCTTTAATTCCAAGCTCCCCTCTTGATTTTTCTGCACGCATGTCCCTCCAGCTTATCTAGTGTATAGCTCTTCCTGAGGTTATCTTAGTCTTCCATAAGAAGGAGCTGAGGATGGATTCAATTCGCTTGATTACCAGTTTTGGCATCCTGTACATTGAGATATAGTAGAGTGGAATGCTAGAGAGCACTGAATTGATCAGTGTAACCTTACATGCCATATTTAAGAATTTATTACTCCAGCTATCAACCTTGTTTTGGATGGAGGTCACCACATTGTTCCACATATTGATCCTTCTTGGGTTGGATCCTAATTGCATTCCCAGATATAAGAAGGGCAAGGATGCTGATTTACACTGCATTCGATTGGAAAATCTGACCATTCTATCCGCAGGTACATAGATTCAGAACAAACTACTTTTAGAGAAGTTGATAGACATTCCGGACAAGAGTTCAAAGGCTCTCAGAATACCCTTCATCACTTTTATGTTTGCTGTTGAACCTTTGGCAAATAATATTGTGTCATCTGCGTATTGCAGTTGTGATACAACCGTTGAGCTGGCTTTAATGCCAGTTAGTCCTCCTATACTCACAGCCTTTTCGATCAACATACTCAATCCTTTAGCCACGATCAGAAAGAGGAAAGGGGACAAATGATCACCTTGTCTCAAACCTCTGCCTATCTTGAACTCTCCAGCACTGGATCCATTAATAAGCACTGTTGCGTATGGGGTTGAGATACACTCCTTTATCCAATCAATCCATATTCTACAGAATCCCAATTTTGCCATCATTGCAAGCGGGAAATTCCAGTCCACCATTTCAAAGGCTTTGGCAAAATCTGCCTTGAGTACAGAGCAGGTTGCTTAGCCTTTTTTGCAGAGTGTATTACATCATTTGCCACAAGAATACCATCCAGGATCTGCCTCCCTTTGATGAAAGCCGTTTGCTTATTTGAGATCACCATATGTAGGACCTATTTCAATCGGTTAGCAAGCAAATTTGTCAAAAATCTTGTAAACACTACATACCAGAGAGATAGGCCTGTATTGGTCCAGCTGAGTTGGATTTCGTGTTTTTGGTGCCAAGGTGATAAACGTAGAGTTTATCACTTTTGAGAGCTTGTCTTCCTTATAAAACTCCCTCAAGAAAGCCATGAAGTCGTGCTTTAATGTTTCCTAGTGGTTCTGGATGAAGGTGAAGTTATATCCGTCTGGACCAGGGCATTTTGTGGTGGAGCAGCTCCAGACAGTTGCACAGATTTCTTCTTCTGAGAAAACTGAGATTAGCCAAGTGTTGTCTGATGAGGTTAAAGTGTTTGAGGGGGGTAGTTCAAATGTGGGCCTCTGCCAAGAATCCTCTGAAAAATGTTCATTAAAATGTTGAGTCACTTCAGCCTTTTCTTCTGCCACATCTTCTACCCAGTGAAAACCAATCTGCAGCCCTTTGATGTTCATTCTTCTTCTTCTGCTTTTCAGTTTAGCATGGAAAAAACTTGAGTTGTTGTCTCCATCGCATATCCATTGTGCTCTAGACTTCTGCCACAATATTGATTCTTTATTTCTAAGAGCACATTGCAGTTCTGCCCATTTCTCGTTCCTCTGCATTGTCTCATAAATTGTTGGGGGAGCTGATTCAATCATAACATCACAGGCGTTGAGGTCTGCTGTCAAAGTAGCAATTTTGGTATCCACTCCACTGAAGATTGATCTATTCCAATTTCTCAGCTTTATTCTCATCAACTTCAGCTTTTCATGCAATTTAACTCTACATGATCTCATGAGGTTCATTGCAGACCGGGTAAATTTAACAAAGTCAGCAAATCCTTTGTGTTGTTCCTAGCAAATAAGGGATCGAAATACTTTTGGCCCCCAATTTATGTCGTATGTTCTCAGTAGAATAGGTCTATGATTGGAGATAGAGCGATCTATTCCAATCTGATAAATTCCTAGCCATGTGCTAATTTACAATTCTGTTAAAAGAAATCTGTCCAAGCGACTACAACTCAGTCCTCCTCTAGAGATACACGTGAATTTATACTTAGCCACTGGCATGTCTATTAATCAAGTATCATCAATGAATTGATTGAACTCTCTATGCTCGGATAGAGCATCTGCAGATGCCCCTCTTCTCTCCTCTGGGTACAGGGTGGCATTAAAATCACCTACCGCACACAATCTGATATGGGGATCATTGCAGATTAAGGAAGCGATTATAGTCCATAATTGCCTTTTACCTCCCATTGAAACAGGTGAGTAGATGTTTAATATCATGACATGAGTTGCCTCTACTCCCCAGAGCCCCTCTACACATAGTAGACCACCTTCTGAACATGGTTACTGGAAAACTGAGAGTTCCCACATATAGATCAATCCGCCTGCACTTCCTCTAGCTGCATGATAACACCAACCAAATTTGTCATTGGGCCAAAACTGCCTACAAACCCAGCGATTTAAGGAAGAAAGTTTACTTTTCCTATACACATAGCATGTCTACTGAATTATTTCTGACAGTCTCCTTCAACGCTAACCTCTTACGGATCATCCCTAATCCGCAGATGTTATATGACATAATTTCCATTACTTGGAGAGTCCCTTGCCGCGCAGGTTCGGGGATATCAATTTGTTGAATTTCTTATTGTCTCTATCTTGCATCCTGTCCAACCTAGAATTTAAATATGCTATCGGGGTCTTTGGCGAGACACCAAATTCTATTGCTAGATAAAGTATTTCCTCTGAACTGGAGGTAGTCCTGTAATCCATCTCCATCACTAGTACTGCTATTAGTTCCTCATCCTCAGTGCCTAAGTCTCGGCGGATTCTCATGGAGTGCTCCTTCAGTTTTAAGGGAGTTGGCACAAAAGTTTCGAATCGCTTAGCGGCTAAAGAGTCCGGTGTCAATTCTATTAGCGACATTAGCTCAAAAGGGTCCAAATTCTGGGAGCTATCTACTACTTGATTGGCTTGCATTGCTTCCACTAACTGGACATCCTTTTCAGAGAGTTTTGTGGCAAGACCACTCAGCCTGTGTGGTGAACCTGGTCTCAGGTTGATATTCACGTGTTGATTTACCGACTCTACAGTATTAGTCTCGTACTCGGGCGAAATCGGAATTTTATCTCCCTTGGATAAGTCTTCGCACTCTCTTTCTATTGTTAGACCCCCAGTCAATTCTCGATCTTTATCCGCTGACTTTAGCAGTTGTTGTTCACATGTAGGAGTTTTCGAGATAATCACCAATTGAGCTTCCGCAGAAACAGACTTATCTTTCAACTCTACTTTATCTGATTCTTTTGTCAAGCCAGCGTTGGGCTCTATGTCCGATTTAATTACTACAATGTTTTGATCCGCCGTGCGATTTACCTCGGGACCTGAGGCACCAGGGATGGGAATTATTTCGGAGCCGCCGCACTCTGGCCGATTTTTCATTTTTTCGATTTGGGTTTTCGCTTGAGCCACCCTATTCTCCTTAGTCGAGGGAATTGGGTTTACCGATTCCTTCCCATGTTTCTGGAGGGTTGGCCATTCACTTTTTGCAAGTTCCTGTTGTCTCTATTTTTTATTCCAAACATTTGATTTTCCAGCCCCAGCTTGATTCAAGTGGTATTGCTCTTCTCTTATTTGAATACTGAAAGTACCTTCTTCCGTTTCGACATCCAAGGATTGATTATTCATAGCATTTGAACTGGTGAGGATATGCAGACGACCGAATTGCATCTTAGATTTCTTACTAGTTTTCTCATCAATCTCAACTAGATAGCTAAGGTTGCTTCCTGTTGTTTCAAAAAAGCATCATACCAACAGTGAAGGGCGCGCCCCTTACGCGCAACCAAGTTGGACGAGCAAGTCGACCATTAATCAAATTCCAAGGACGAAGAGAGTGTAAATAGAGTGAGGATGTAGTTTCACCATCGATCAGTAGTCGCCTATGATCTTCTACTGATCGCAGACGCACAAGTATTTCCCCTCCTTCCATACGGGTCACATTTGCTTTTTCATATCCGACAGTGAGCAGAATTGAGTTCATGCTGTCTAAATTCAGAAGAGGGGCAGGTAGACCAATTAGGCAATTATGCACCCACAAGGATTCTGTCGGATCTGTCTTGAAATTGATGGGTTTAGTGGGCATTGAAGATAACATCTCTGCAGTGGATTGTTGATTGTTTGCTATTTTAGTAGCAGGTTGAGCATTAGGCATCTGTTGCTTCACGGCTCCACTCAATCTCGCCTCATTCACACGTAACTGATAGGACCCAATCCAGATGCTGTTGAGTTTGTCTTTCAGTTGTGGAGTAACCGAACGATTCATAAAGCGCACGAATCCGAATCTCTTTTCAATAGAGGTTTGATGAGGAGGGACATGCACATCTGTAACATGTCCGTGAGTAGCAAAAAGCGGCCTCATTTCCTCCACTTGCCAGGAAGGTGGGAAATTTGTGAAGTGAAACGAAACTAAGTCAACCCGAAGTTTCCTGATGTAGGCGGGGAGAGGTCGGCGACCAGTGTTAGCTATCTCTGAGTCTTTTGCTGGAGTTCGGCGCTTGACCTGTTCCATTCGGTTTCACCAGCCACATTCTCTTGCTCACCAATAATCACGTTAGGCGTTGAGCCAGATGTAGATGCCAAACAAATTTCCTGTTGCTACTGGGTATTCATTACAACTACCCCTGTAGAATCACCCGACTCCCCAGATGGAGGGTCTCTGGGTTGCAGGATCATGTTCCTCCGACCAAGATCGAAGATCACCGTAGCGTGCCCTACCGCCGAGCTCACCCGAACGGTATAAGAAAGCAGCTCCTAATGATAAACGTCCGGCGAAGAGGATTTCTACGACAGCTCCAACACCGTTGAGATGTGTACAAGAGATGTGTACGGAGAGCATTTCATAGAAGAGATATGATAACCGTACTAACCCTATCAAAACTGGAAATGGAATAGTAGTGTGGCATCATTTGAACCATGCGCTTGAGAAATTTAATGGCATTGCCTTATTTCCTTCGTAAAAACACACATAGAGACTTGTGGAGGAGATCCATACAAAATCAAGTCATTAGTCATAACTGTGAACAAGAAGACTTGATAAAGAAGAAAATATACTTCCAATCTCTTTTCTTGATAACATAATTACATCTTTGACTCTATATATAGAGTCCGAAACCCTAATGATAAAATCCCTGATTTAAAGGGATTTACACACTATAAGGAATTGTCCTTATTTACAACCATATATCAAATATACTAAACATACTACACGTGAGTATTAAAAATAAGTCAACACCCCTCTCAAATTAGATATTAGGATTTGCTCATGCCAATTTGCCAAGAGCATTGTAGAAGTATGTGCTACTCACGACATTTGTAAGCACATCTGCCAACTGATCTTTGAACGGAACAAATGGCAATCGAATAATGTGGCCCTTAATTTTTCCTTGATAAAATGGCGATCAACCTCAATATGCTTGATCTAGTCATGCTATACCGAATTGTGCAAAATAGCGATTATCGCCTTATTATCGCAAAAAAAACATCAATAACATCATTGTGTGGAAACCATAGTTCCTCCAACAGATGCCTTAACCTAGAACTTCACAAACTCCACAAGCTATTCCCTGGAATTCAGCTTCCGTGCTTGACAATGCGACAACCTTTTGTTTCTTACTCCTCCAAGTAACTAAATTATCTCCAAAAAATATGAAATAACCAGATGTAAATCCCCAGCCCAATCTGTGTCTGTGTATCCCTTAATCCGGGTGTGATCATTTTTTTAAACATAAGTTCACAGCTTGGACATGATTTCGAGTACTTCAAAATACGAATAATAGCTAGTGTGATCTATGATAGGGTTATGCATGAATTGACCCACTATGATAACCACATATGTAATGTGGGACTGTGTGTGCGAGAGGTAAATCAATTTACCAACAATTCTTTGGTATGGTCATTTGTATGCCGAAACTTGATCCTCATAAACACCAAACTCTTGATTTTGAGGAAGAGATGTATCCACGATGTTTGCAATCCAAGAGCTAGTCTCCTTAAGTAGATCCAAAATATATTTTTTTGTGAGATAGACAAATGCCCGGTGGAGAACGATCAACCTCAATTCCCAGGAAATAATTTAAGTACATGAGGTTCTTTGACTCAAATTCTGCCCGAATCTATTCTTAAATTTGCTCGACCTCCACACCATCACTTCCTATGATGATAAATTCATCAATGTATACAATAAGAATAGTGATTAGGTGATCTCGTGCCTTAAAAAATAATGTATGATCCGATTGTACTTGAACGAACCTATATTTTTGCATTGCCACCATGAAATGACCGAAATACACCCGTGGGGACTGCTTCAACCCATACAATGCTTTATGGAATTTACATACGACATTCAAAAGGTCATCAATTATTCTATACCTGAGAGGATGGTTGAGATATACTTTTCAATCAATTCGCCATGCAAAAATGCATTTTTATGTCGAATTGATACAATGGTCATTCCATGTTCACGGTAATGAAAAGTAACACTTGAACGGTGTTAAGCTTCGGGACAAGAGAAAAAGTCCCCATATAATCAACGCCATAGGCATGCGTATAAAATTTTGCAGCCAACCTTGCCTTGTATCTCATGATACTTCCATCAGAGTTTTGTTTGGACGTGTACACCCATCTACCACCAACAATTTTCTTCCCCGGTGGCAGTCACCAAGGCCCAAGTCTTACTTTGATCAAGAGCATCCATTTCCTCCTCCATAGAACCCATCCACCGAGGATCCTTCATGGCCTCCGCAACGAGAGTAGGAACATCATAGGGGTCAATGCACTTGGTTAAATCAGACATGGAGGTAAAGTTCTTACTAGAATGGACATACATTGATATTGGGTGCTTAGAACCCTTGGGCTTGTATTCTGTTGTATACTTAGAATGGACATACATAAAATTGGGTACTAAGAGTTATACAATTTAATTCAATGGTAGCTTGACCAACGGACAAAAGCTTGTGTGATAATGAAGAAACTCCAAGAGTATGGGATAGAGATAATTTTGGTTCCATAGAGTTAATGATCAACCATTGGACTGTCGCATCCTTAGCATACTACTTGCGATATGTAGGATCAGTAGACTCGAGTTGGACTACCTCACCATTGACATGGACCAGTTTGTCCTTGCTCAACCGATACATCTCTAATATTTGAGATCACAAACCATAGTTCATATCATTGAACTTTGCTCCTATCAACGTAGAAGATTATTCCACCGTCAACGTTGGATTTGGGTTTTGCTTTGCCATCAGATTTGCCATTGTAGCTGCTAATGTCAGCCAAAATATCTTTTAGAGACTTGGACTCATATTTTTTTGGATCTAGAGTCCACGTTGGCTCTACACCATGAGAGAATTTTGGAGTGTGGGCACTTATTAGTTGTCATTGGCATTGTTGGTAATGTTTATTGCTAAGCATCTTCGAAGGAGAAGTACCTTTTTAAAAGTATTTTAACCTTTAAGTGGTTCAAAGCACTTTTGACTGTGTAGATGTTATAATGGTTAACTTTGTGGATGTGTTGGTATGTTGCTAGCACAATCATACTATGGGTCGTCCTAAGTGTGACGACTTGCCGAGTTACGAGATGGAGTAACATTACTAAATGGAGTAGCTAGTCTAAGAGATGGAGCAATATCAGAGGCCAATTCGTATGTGTCATCCTCCGTATGTTGACAATGAGTTTAACCAGTTTGGATGCATTGGTGGCACCGACGTTAGTATGTGTCATCCTCTGCGTTGTGATAACAACATTAACAAATCTAGTGACTTGGTTGAAGCAACTTTGCCGGCCTTCACAAACGACAATGTTGAAACACATGTGTTAGCATAGAAACTCGATCGACGCGACTTTGTCGACTTTGGACGTGACAATGTCGGAATACATGCATTGACATGTGTGAGCACTTACGTGCACATGATTCGTGTAATCCATGTAAGGTGTCCTTGTGAAAGGATTCAACTTGTATAAATATTGCGACATGTAGGGTTTGAACTGCACCCTTTGATCCAAAGCAATTCTCTATACGTGAGTTGAGTGTCTTATCGAAGTTGTCACTATGTGTGATCGAGTACTTCAAGGAGCATCTGCAATCCCGTTGGGAGAGGAAAATTGACAAAGTAGTGCGGGGTAGGAATCGCATGGATTGCCTCTTATCAATTGTTTTTCACGAATTCTGTTGGGTTGTACATTATTGAGAGTTTTGGTAGAACCTTTTTGTATAGGATTATACATGCAAAAACAATTCTTATATCATGGGGGTGAGTGAATTGTGAGTAGTTGTATAATCTATAAAACTCAATAGTAAAATCTCTACTGGTTGAGACCCCACAGAGTAGGTAGTCAAGATTGAACTGCGTAATCATTCCTTGTATCGTTTACTTTATTTCTGGGAGATATTAACAAAGTCATCACATTCGTAATAACTATTAAATAGACTATGTACTGACTTTACAGATTGTATCACCCATGAAACAATTAAACGTTAATTGACATTTTGATGATAAAATAGAAGTCAATTGAATCATTTTTGTAAATATATTATTTAACTACAAAAAATTGCAAGCATGCTCGAATTTTTAAGAAACTATTTTTACTAATTTTTACCACAGTGAAACATTATGTGTTAAAGATGTGGTCGAGAGAGTCAAGAGAGCAATGTGGACTTGTCTGAAGGGGTGAAAATGGCTGTTTCCAGGGCTAGAATCTTCTCATTGGCAAACTAATCCAATCTTTGCTCAAAATCGAGTTGGGGTTATATTGTAATAATGATACGTAAGAATTAGACTCGTATGTTTTATTGCATGCTTGTAAGCTCTCGGATCTTTCTCTGATATATCTTATACTGAAAGGGTGTTTGCAAGTTCTTGTGCTTGTGGAAAGTAGCTTTTCAAAAGATCTTTTAAAAAAAATGAGTTTTTATGAAGAAGTTGGAAAGTGTTTGCAAACTATGTTTTATTACAGCAAAAATTATAAATACAATATTTGCATATTATTATTTCTAAAGTTACTTTTCTTAACTTATAATTGGGAAATGACAGAAATATTCTCAAATTAAGTTCTTCAATAAACATATGATTTTTTCCCGCCAAATCTACTCTGCCTCCCGTCTTCTTTGTTTTCTTCCCCCATCATCAACTAAAATCGACTGATTTGCTCTCACCTCTACAATTTGGATCGGCTTCGTTCACCCATCAACAAGCATTTGTGTATGTTTTTGTTTGGGTTTTGTTAGTTTGAGAAATGCCGTATTTTTTTTTATTAGTTGTTACTTTCTTGATGCTATGCGTATGTGAGTTTAAAGAGATTTGGGTGTGAAATCTAGGTTTTAGGCATCCTAATGGGTGGATTGGCGGTGGTCTAAGCAGCAGTGCAGTGCGTAGAGAAGGTAAAGGAACACCCCTAAAGAGAGAAATTTTCAAGATAATCAAGTTGTGATCTAGTCAGATTTGATGAAATAGAAACAACCTTGCTAACTAAATGATTCAAACTATATAGGCACATTTTGATCATGGTTTTTCTCTTCGAAACCAATCCTGTCTCCCTTCAAAGCCACCCAACCCAACAAAGAGAAAAATATTAAAACATCAAAATAGGGTCGAAAACATAAAATATAGTCAGAAATCACAATATCTCACCATATGCCTTCTCAGCCATTAAAATTTGGTGAATGGGATATTTTGCAAGTGAAAGTTGTGCAACATATTTAGGGGATTGTGTTGCTTAATTCAGCCATCTAGTTTCATTATTTACTGATACTTACTCTTAGTGTAGTTGTTTTAGATAATTTTGTTTGACTAGAGAAGGAGAAGAACAATTTTCTATTACTTTTTTTTTCTCTTATTTCTATATTTGGTCAAGTTACTTGTGTGCATACAGTTTTGGTTAATGAGGAACAATGGTTTCATTTGAGACAGGAATAGTTCAAATTCTTTACCTATTAACAATAGCAACGAAGAAGATGATGATTCATACAAACTACTAAGAATCAATTGGCAAGAGGTCAACGGTTATGCGGATTGCTTAAACAGTCCCAATCAGCCCCTCTTACGGTAGAAGAACATATATTTATACCGAAGCAAATGGTTATCTTGATTCATTAGAAATTAGCTAAGTAAGGAAGTTTCTTGTTGAATTATTTTCGTTGATTGCTTAAGCATAAACAATGAATCAATCAATCAAATTTATTCTTTTATTGCATCCTATGTGACTTGAATCGAAAAACTCGATATATCCACGAACAAACCAGAAAAAACTCGGGAAAAAAATTGGAAGCACACCTGAATGTTCTGAAGAAAGTCGACAATGAACATAGTGCGTTTCTTCCGTCTTGCTCGAGCCCTAGCAAGTCTTTTGAATAACCATGGCTATTTGGGGAATACTGAATTGTTTAGGAGGGTAAGAATGTCTGAAATTTAAACTTCTAAATAATTATAAAATTATCACCGCTAAAAGCTATCCAAGAGAAATGCTTCTGACTTTTGTTTTTTTTTTTACTTCTCCACCACTAAAAGCCAAATGTTAAAATCGCAAACACTCCAAATAAGCTTTTGCACCGCAAAAAATCAAAAACTACTTTTTCTGTGGAACTTGCAAACACCCCCTAACTACAATGATATTTATTTATTGATTCAAAAAAAGTACAAACTATTTGAAGCAGGAAACAGACGATTGGGCTTGATTTGTGATTTCAATTGGATCAACCCGTAATCTTCTCTCCGTTTGGCCCGTCACCCATGCCATGGGATAGATAAGTAAATAAAGTCATGAGTTTTGGGCTAGCTAGCCTAGTAGAGTTTCGCATCTCCACGTGGGAAGAACTGAGAACGCGGATCTTCTTCTCACGTGATTCGCTTGTGACAATTACCACCGAAAAATGCGATTTCCCGTTTCCGACAATTACTATTAATTAGGTCACCCTCATCGTCATCAGCACTCTTATCGATTCCCACAAGAGATTAACACACAATCCCCGATTCTCGAATTTCGTCGTCGAGGTAACTTTCTATTCACGGCTATTTCGCGGATTCTTATGTTCTGTTTTATGTAGATCGTTAGCGTTTTTCCCAAATCGTGTCTGAATTTATTCATTTTTGGGTGTTTTGTCCAAACCAAAAGCTCTTTTTCAAGATTTCTTCTCTCTTTCCCTCTCTAAAACTTGATAAATACGTGCGCGCGATGAAAAGGGTCGGTGGGAATTGCTGATGTGTGTTCTTTAGATGTCCAGGTTTCTGTTTCGAAATTGTGATGTCTCTGTGTAATGACAGGGCCTGAAAAATCTAGTTTATGGATAAGAAAGAAGCTCACGATGAGTGTTACAAGGATCTGATGCGCGCCTCGCTGATCGAAATTTCATACCAATTACCCGATCACGATCTGGTTT